>QJPP01002522.1:0-39161 GCA_003996215.1 Jaltomata sinuosa | reverse complement strand
AGGATGCACACAGGACTCCCAGGGGGTCACCCCCATCCTAGTACTTACTCTCCCCCCAAGCACGCTTACTTCGAGTTCTGATGGATCCGGTGCGTTAGTGCTGGTATGATCGCATCCATAATTCATAGCACTCTAAATTCTATTAAACCTCTTTTCTCCCCCTAGCCTGACTTCTTGCCCGCCCGCGCCGCTTGTCGCGCCCATCCTGCCCGCCCCCATCGCCTATCCTAGCGACGCCGCAGCTCTAGTGTCGTTTCTGCAAGAAAAAAATTATATATATAATCAAATAGACGAAATAATGCCGAGTTTCGACAAAAGGAGGGATGCAACACGAGGACTTCCCAGGGGGTCACCCATCCTAGTACTACTCTCACCCAAGCACGCTTAACTTCGGAGTTCTAATGGGATCCGGTGCGTTAGTGCTGGTATGATCGCATCCATCATTCATAGCACTCTAAATTCTATTAAACCTCTTTCCTCCCCCTAGCCTGACTTCCTGCCCGCTCGCGCCGCCTGTCGCGCCCATCCTGCCCGCCCCCATCGCCTATCCTAGCGACGCCGCAGCTCTAGTGTCGTTTCTGCAAGAAAAAAATTATATATATAATCAAATAGACGAAATCATGCCGAGTTTCGACAAAAGAAGGGATGCAACACGAGGACTTCCCAGGGGGTCACCCATCCTAGTACTACTCTCGCCCAAGCACGCTTAACTTCGAAGTTCTGATGGGATCCGGTGCGTTAGTGCTGGTATGATCGCATCCATCATTCATAGCACTCTAAATTCTATTAAACCTTTAAACTCTATATGCTTTTTGTGTCACATATATATTCTAGTTCTATTATCTTTTACCTATGCTTCCATCAAGGTTCGATCCCTTGTGGTTGAAGTAAAAAAGTAATAAAATGGGATAAGTTAGACCAACCAACCAAGTTGGCATTTATAACTATTTGTGAAAATTTTTTATAACTTATATTGTTAACCAACGCTATCTTCCTCATTTTCTTAAATTGAATTTTAAATATTAAAATTGATATGCACATCTTCATTATCCTGAGATATTTGATGTTATAATCTATTATTTTTCATTAGATTTTTATTAAAAATGAATGAAATTTGTGTACCAAATTGGGGGAAAATATTGATTCAATGGGATAAAAATTATTTTTCAAAAAATTGGCTCGATCAAACCGCCTTACGGCAGTTTGTCTCGTTAGATCTCGAAAAAATACACAAGTTCAAAAAAAAAATCACGTAAAACGGATGATTGAGCGCAAAGTTATGACTGTTTAAAGTTTCACCAATTTATAACTAGTTTTTCTCTTTTCACTAAACCAACATCTCTAAATAAATATAATCAATACAATACAAGCTTTAAGTCATCCCATAAATATCCAAGAACCACCGTATCTCTTCCGTACCACAACCATAACACCACAATAAACTCGACCATCACCGTCATTTGATAACCACAAATATACACCATATCCTTCCAACTTAACACTAAACCAACATCACTAAATATGAGTTTTAACAAGAATAACACCAACAATAATCTAGACACATCAAAAAAATCGACTCTTCGATAGCACGCTAGACACAAAAATTTCAAATTATAAGGAATCATGTCAAAAAACAAAGAAATAGCCTTTATATACCTAAAATTCAAGCTTCAATAACTTGACATAGATAATTGATTTTCTTTCGGGAATCCAATAAATCTTCAAAAATATTTTTGCAAGAATTCTCCTCTCCGAGCTATATATGTATATGGTACAACAATCATTAATTTGGGCAAAAGTAGTTTAGGAAGGGCTATTTGAACCGTGTACACATGTATATATACATATAGAAGTTGCAATATTTAAGAAGTGACTTTGCCAAAACATTTGTTGAAGTTTAATAAGGAAAATCAGTAAGTTTGAAGTCCAAAAATATATACATCTATTTATGTAGCCCTTTTGGAGTATAATTAATGCTAAAGTGCCATTTATGATTGTTGCGTCCTAACGCACACGCAGTGTACGCGGTCGTACAAGTAATATAAGATTGTAAGTCCAGATATCGTACCCACAGGGACTTGTCGATTAAATATTTTACTAAATTAAACTAGTTCTAATTATTTATTCAAGCGTAAAAACTCAAAGGAATATTTATTAACCAAAGTAAAAAGAAGAAGTTAACTAATAAATAATTAACCAAACACAGAGTAGGTTTTTACGTAATCAATATGATGAAATAGATCTAGGATTATGAATTCGCTAACAATCATGTTAAGTAAGCAATTTCATTGACTTGTTTGTTTATCTAGTTGCTGATTTCGAGGTTGATTTTACAACTATGGTCTTTCGAGCCTCTAATTACCTATCCAGAATATCATCACAACTACATCATTGAGCGGGGATGTGACATCTTATTCCAAACGCATTTATATATCTTCCCTTATATACCAAACAAGGCGTTCTAGGTATATTCCTATCCTAGTCGCTAACCTACTCTTTAGGTTACAAAAGAGAGGCCTTGCTCCCTAGATTTTTCTTTCTATCCCAATGATTCTTTTTCCAAGTTCACAAAGAGATTATAGATTATGATAAACAAATAATCGAATCAATCGTCTACTTCAACAATCATTTAATTAGCTTCCACGATCCTAGAACGAGAAGTTTAACTCCAAATAAAAATACTCAACATAAGAATAATTATAAAATCAATGCTCAAAAACGATAATCAAAAGACTAAATATGAGATAAATAATAATTAAATATATGTATTTTTGGCCTCACATCAATGATATATACAAAATATGATGTCCCCCTCCCTCCACTTCCACGTGGATACCTCAATTTTTTTTATTTATTTATACACTCAGATATTGCGTAGGTTCATGGTAAAATATATATAACATTTTAAAAATACCACAATCAATAGAAAATTATTTTGAATAAATCCTACCTCATATAATAATAAATTTTTAACATAACTAAACTCACTATCTCCATTAAAATATTAATAAATTATAAAACTCTTACAAAATAAATACATACACAAATATATCGTAACAAAATAATTTTTCATAAATATTTTAAAACATTATAAATAATATATATATATTTTAAATTCAAATTTAAATCAAATATTTTAAATACGCGCGGTGTTAACAAAACTCTTAGATTTAGGCTCGAAAGCCTTTGACATAAGATGAAGGTCACTTTAAAACACCTGGGGTGTTACAGGTTTGTAAAGGGGTTTTCTTCTATAGTAGCTCTATTGACTAGATTGACTCAGAAGAATGTCCCTTTCCAGTGGTCTGATGAGTGTGAGGTGAGCTTTCTGAAGCTCAAGGCCCTATTGAGTTCAGCTCCGATTCTTACTCTTTCGATTATTTGTTGTGATGCTTTCGATATTGGTTTGGGCTGTGTATTGATGCAATAGGGCTGAGTGATTTCTTATGCCTCCATATAGCTGAAGGTTCGCGATAGGAACTACCCCACTCATGACTTAGAGTTAGCAATGATAGTCTTCACATTAAAGATTTGGAGGCACTATCTGTATGGCGTGTATTGTGAGATCTTCATTGATCGTCATATTCATCAGTACATTTTCAGCTAGAAGGATCTAAATTTGAGATAGGCCAGGTGGTTGGAGTTACTGAAGGACTATGATATATCTATCCTCTATCACCCGGGTAAGCAAACATGGTAGAGGATGCCTTGAGTTGGAAGGTGGTGAGTATGAGTAGCTTGTCATTCTTGGCAGTAGAGGAGTGACCTTTAGCTTTAGACATCCAGTCTTTATCTAATATGTTGGTTAGACTTGACATTTCTGAGCCGAGCTATATTCTTGCTTATATCGAGGCTAGATCTTCCTTGTTAGAGAAGATTCGGGTGCAGCAGTTTGGTGATGCGAGATTGAGGATCATACATGATAAGGTGTTGAGGGGAGAGGCTAAGAAATTGACCTTAGATTCAGAGGGTGTTCTGAGGATTGAGGGTCGTATCTGTGTTCCTAGAGTTGGTGATTTGGCCAGGTTGATCTTGAAGAAGGCTCATTATTCTAGGTATTCCATTCATCTTGAGATAGCTAAGATGTGTCGTGACCTGAGACAACACTACTGGTAGTGTGGGATGAAGAGGGATATCTCAGATTTTGTGTTTAGGTGCTTGAACTGTCAGCAGGTGAAGTATGAGCACCAGAGACCAGATGGTTTGACTCAGAGGCTACCCATTCCTGAGTGGAAATGGAAGCGGATAGTTATGGACTTCATGGTAGGCTTGCCACGTACTTTGCAGAGTTTTGATGCTATTTGGGTTATCATGGATAGGTTGATGAAGTATGCTCACTTCCTACTAGTTCAGACTTCCTACTATTCAAAAAGGTTAGCCCAGATCTACATCCGTAAGATTGTCCATTTGGATGGAGTGCTTGTTTCTATTATTTCGAATGTGGTACTCAATTTACTTTGTGTTCTTGGAGGTTTATTCAGAGAGAGTTAGGTACCCGAGTTAAGCTTATCTATTCAGGTCCTGGAGGATATGTTGTGGGATTGTGTTATTGATTTTGGAGGTCAGTGGGACCAGTTCTTAGCCTTGGCAGAGTTTGCGCATAATAATAGCTACCACCCCAGTATTCAGATGGGTCTATTTGAGGCATTGTATGGTAGGTAGTGCAAGTCACCGGTGGGCTAGTTTGATGATGCCTTTGAGGTTAGATTGTAGGCAACTAACTTGCTATGTGATTCTATGAATACAGTTTGGGTCATTCAGGAAAGACTTCATACTGTCCAGAGTAGGCAGAAGAGTTATGCTGACTGGAGGCTTCAAGAGTTAGAGTTTATGGTTGGTGCCGAGTGTCCCTTCAGGTGTCACCCATGAAGGGCATGATGAGGTTTGATAAAAAGGGCAAGCTTATCCCTCGGTTCATTGGGCCGTTTGAGATCCTTCATCGCATTAGGGAGGTAGCATATGAGTTAGCCTTGCCTTATGCTATTTCAGGTTTTCACCCTATTTTATGTGTGTCTATGCTGAGATGGTATGTTTCGAATGAGTCGCACGTGCTTCAGTGGGATTCCGTTCAGTTAGATGAGTCTTTAGCTTTTGAGGAGGATCTTGTTGCTATTTTGGACAGGCAGGTTAGGAAGTTGAGGTCCAAAGAGATTTTGTCAGTTAAGATTTAGTGGCATCATCGTCTTGTCGAGGAGGCTACTTGGGAGATCGAGACCGATATATAAACCCATTATCCTTACCTTTTTGAGCCTTCAGATACCTTTCATTTTTTAACTTTTGAGGACGAAAGTTTTTTTAGTAGTGGATGTTTTAATGACCCTCTAGATCATTTTCTATGTTTTTGTGCTTTTTTTGCATTTTGAGCTTTCCTATATGTAATGACCCTCCAGGTCATTTTCTGTTTTCCATTTTTTTTCTGCATTTCGAGCTTTTCCTCAGCGGCTCCAGGTCATTTATGACTTGTCGGGACTGACGGTTCAGTACCTGGGACGTTCGATAGGTCGTTGTGACCATTTCCCTATTTTAGCTTTTAAGGTTGGTAAATCTCTAACTTCGATCAACTTTCTTGGCAAGCGCACTCAGAATAATTCTGATAGTTTTGTTAGCTCTAGAACAGGGATTTTGGTCTAGTGGGACCACTAGTTTGGGTCTGAGTGCTTTCGATTTGGTTTTGTGTGGCTTTGTGTATTTTGACTTTGGTCAACATTCTTAGCTAACGTGCTCGGAATGGAATTCTGACAGTTCTGTTAGCTCCAGAGCGATGAGTTTGGTCTAGTTGGACCTTTAGTTGAGGCCTGAGAACTTCCGGTGTGGGTTTGGTGTGGTTTTCTCAGTTGTCAGGCCATTTGGAGTTGAAAGTGTAGCTTCGGGTGACTTTCGATGATCGGAGTGTCAAATTCAAAATTCGATGATTCCATCAGCTCTGGAATGTTGAGTTTGGTCTAGGAAGATGGTTAGTTC
This sequence comes from Jaltomata sinuosa, assembly GCA_003996215.1. Classification (NCBI taxonomy): domain Eukaryota; kingdom Viridiplantae; phylum Streptophyta; class Magnoliopsida; order Solanales; family Solanaceae; genus Jaltomata; species Jaltomata sinuosa. The sequence continues at coordinate 33,200 of QJPP01002522.1, read as the reverse complement.
GGGTTCCAGGTGAGACAGACTCATTTCAAGCTCTTGAGTTCCTTTTCGTTAGTGTTGCTTGGGTCAACATTTCTCCGAAACGACCTCATATGGGAGTTTTATCGACTCCGTTGAGTCTGGAACGTCATTTCTATTCTGTTATCATTATTTGTTTTTGAATATTAGTTACTGGTTGTGCCCGAAACACCACGTGGAGTTTTCTAAAAGTTGCAGAAAATTAGTTGCAGGCCAGCCTTCAGCGCAATAGCGCCAAGGCCAGCATGATCGCGCCTCAGTGCCTGCCGACCTTCAGCGTGATCGCGTCCTCCCAGCGCGATAGCGCTGAGGCACCTACCTTCCTTCAGCGCTGTTGGCCCTGGCCTAGCGCCGATGGTGCTGGCCATTTTCCAGCAGCTATATATAGCTGAAAGTTCATTTTCCAGCTTTGTTTCTCACATTTTCTCACTCTAAAACTCTGATTTCTCTCCAACAAATTGCTCCATATTGATTCTAACACTTGGGGAGTTGTTTGTCCGTGGATTCTCCGTCATCCTCTGTCCCTTGATAAACTTCTTCTCCACCTAGACTTTCTTGAATTCCACCATTGATGCCCTCATCCCAAGCTTGGGGTTTTGTTGTAGTGGATGCCTTACGGCTTGTGCATGCTCGTTGGGGTGGTGAATTCTTCGTGTTGGCTGGAATTCCGTCATTTTGGTAAGTAATTCTTCCCCAATTTTTTGTTTTAATTTCCAAAATTCCATTCTTTAAACCCCAACCTTTGCAGGCTGTTTTGACCCCTTTTTCCTTGGCAAAATGTGCTTAAAATTTGGAGCATGCCTTCTTGGCATCGTTGGGGTCATCGTGGTTCTTTTTATTTTTGGTTTCGGATTGTGGGCCCTGCGGGCCTGCTTTTGACCCAAATATCGACTTGGCTATAATTGTAGCAATATGGGTATCATTGGACTCGTCTTGACACATAGTTTATATTTTTCATAGCGTGGTAGCTTTCTGAGGCTGTTCGGAAGAAGAAGGCACACGAGTGACGGTTCATGCTTGCAGTTCGGCCCGAGGTAGGTTATGATTTACCTTCTAGACTGAGTTTAGTTGGATTATATATATTTATATGTTACTGGAACGCTAGGTTAAATTCTAGATAGACTTTAGTCTTAAAATCATGTTTATCATATTATTTGACCATTTCGGGTTTTTAGCACTAGGACTATATGTTATCCTTAGCCTAGGCGCTTGTTTGTTCTGTGTGACTAGTCTAAGACCCTTAGCATGCTTTTAGGAGGCTTTAGAGGTAGAATAGAGCTTGCCCGTTGTTCCCCGCTTTTATTTTCTGCCTTACCGTTTTATTCTATCATTGTATGTAACTGTGGGCCCGAGGCCATGGCTAGGATTTGAATGGATTCCAGGTCAGTTCTCTTATTTTGGAGGGTACTTTTGCCCTGTTTGATTATTCCTCTGCTTGTGAACATTCATACGCATATCGCATGGCATATCATTGGTACAGTACGAAAAATGATTTTTCAAAGCCTTTTGGGTTTGAAAAGAGGTTTTTCTACTGTTGTGATGGATTTTGGACTAAATCGAGCTATTTTGAGTATCACCTTGGTTTTGAGAAGGAAAGAGGAACTACTATTTTCTGTATATAAATTTATAGTTCGATGCGGTATTTCGGACTCCCGATGCATTATTCTAGGTATTTTACTTTCTATTTATATACATATTTGTCCGATGCGGTATTCCGAACCCCCGATGCGTTATTCCAGGTATTTTATTATTTCATACATATATATGCATAGTCCGATGAGGTATTCTGGGCGCCCAATGCGGTATTCCGGGTTTATATTATATTGCATTCATATACGCATCATCGTGCATCACATTGTATTTGCTTGGGCATATGGATAGACTCTGGTTTGACTTGATGTTGTTTTCCTTTCTCTTTTTATTTATTGGCATGTCTCCGGCTTTATAACTAGACTTAGGAGGATCCCTGTATAGTTAGCTGCTTTCCAGTAATCTATATTTATATATTATCTTTATGCGCTCGGTCGGTCTATGATGCCTACTGAGTACCCGTTGTCTTGGTACTCATACTACACTCTGCATCTCTTTTTCTGATGCAGAACCTAGTATGAGCCACCCTAGTTGATCTCCTGTCGTTTGAGGCCCGTTGTTGTTCAGATCGCGGTGAGCTCCCGGCGCTTTGGAGACTTTACTTGCTTTCCATCTTGTACATTCCTGTCTATATTTTGTATTTTAGATAGACAGAGATTATTGTATAGCTACTCCTTGCTTTAGTCGCTCTTGCACTAGTGACACCAGGTCCAGGTTGGTGTTCGGGTCATTTTGTCTTTCGATCACTTTAGGGCCATCTTTTGTATATTGTGTACGTTGGTATGTATATATATCTTTTGGCCCTATCTTTTGTTATATCTTCCGCTTCTCTTTAGTTGAAATTTTTTCTCAACTTGACTCATTTTCATCCCCTATCCCCTATGATGATCTTGTACTAAGCCGTTGTTCAACATATTGAGTAACTCACATATTTTCTCTTTTGTAGAAAGGACATGGCCGACAAAGATGAGATGGATTATGTGTGATTTGTCAATAAGGATAATCATCAATGCTACATAGACCAGAGGGCTTGGGGGTTCATTCGGGAGAGGAGTTTGCATAGGTTTGGTCCGGGAAGTGTGCTTGGCAGATTGGAGATTCAGGAGAGGGCACCGGAGTTCTACCGCTGAATAGTGGAGGTGGGATGGCTTCCCTAATGCAGATTCTGGAGGTGGTAAATAAGAACTGGGTTCGGGAGTTCTACACTCATATTCACATGATCAACTCGAATAGCTTGACCCTATCATCTATGTTCAGGGTAAGCACGTGAGGGTATCTGTCATGGACATCAATACGGCCTTAGGAGTGCTGAACCATGACGAGATAGAGTACGAGAGGTGGTGGGATTCTCCAAACAGGGAGCAGTGGATGGTGAGGGAACTAGTGGAAGAGGAGCACAAGGATACAGTCCCTTGGGGAGGGCACCAAACGGGGATCACTAGCCTTCACTTTACCCCGGATGCCTGTAGGTGGTTACAACTTGTGGCTAGGAGGGTATGCCCTTCTAGCAATACTTTGGACGTGCTTTTTGCTCGGGATTTTATGGTTTCTTTTTTAGTAGAGAGGGTGAAAGTGAATGCGGGGGCATAAATCATAGAGGAGTGGAAACACTTCACGCAGCTGTACACTAAGGATTTTCTTTTCCCTTCACTTATCTCTACTTTGTGCAGGCAAGCAGATATGCCCATGGAGCCTGTTGACCACATCACTCTCATTAATTATCCCTTTGACGTTCTAAAGGTGAAGGTCTCCACTAGTTGCAGCCAGAAGAATAGAAATATGGGGTTTGATAGGGGAAGCTACAACGGTCAAGCCGATGGTGGAGCAGGGACTAGTGCGGCGCCAGGTGCCCTGACCTTAGAGTCACTTGGAGCAGATGTAGCAGCCTTGAAGGAAATGATGAAAGGCATAGCATTGGTACCATTGGAAACAGTGCCTCTTTCGACTGCCAAATCCTCAGACGAAATAGGTACCTCCATTCCTCTTTCCTGATTTGAGGCCTTGGCACAGGCTCAACTAGAGCTTCGAGAGGAGCTAGGGGCGAAGAGAAAGAAGGGGCGCTCTCGGGATAAGCTATTGGTGAGAATATGGAAGGGAATCAAATCTCTTGTCAAAGGCTCCCTCCCAGGCAAGAAGATCCCGAAGGTGACTGGTAAGGATATTCAAGAGTTCTCCTTTCTCAGCAAGTCTTTTGAGGAGGAGTCAAGCAGTTCGAGCACCGAGAGTTGATCAGAGTACCCTTCACCCTTACCCCCATTTTATTACATCTTTTGATAGCCCATGAGGGACTTGTTAGACAATCTTTTACTTTCCCGCACTTTTGTATGATTTCTTTTATTTTTGTTATTTTGGATTTACAGTGTCGTTGGTGACACTTGTGGATGAATGGCCTTGTTTGTAGGTCGGAACTCTTTATGATATACACTGGTTTGCACTAATTTGTTAGGAAAGTTCTTGCATGAGTGAAGTCCTAAAACAGGGGAGGAGAAATAAAGGTATTGTTTTGCTTTCTTCATCGCGACAAACGTTTCTTCATCGTGATGGCTCATCGCGACGGGCTCTGGCTCATCACTATAAGAAGTTTCATTGTTGTGGCCCTTTCCTCATCGAAATGGGTAGTCATTTTATCATGATGAAGGCTCGGGCAAAACACTGCTATAATTTGGAAAAAATTTAGACTTAATTGTTACAAAACTGACCCCCTATTTTGCGTAAGGAACATGTTATTCTATATGTTCCTTTGTCGATCACTTTAAAGTAAAGCAACTAAAGAGGAGATATAATTTTTATGTAGAATACTGTTGCATCCAAATGCACACGCAAGTGTACGCGATCATATAAGTAATATAGGATTTTCAGTCCAAATATCGTACCCACAAAGACTTATCGATTAACTACTTACTAAATTAAATTAATTCTAATTATTTATTCAAGCATAAAAACTCAAAGATGAATTTATGGTTAACTAATTTAGAAATAAAAAAAGGTTAACTAATGAACAATTAACCAGATGAAGAGCAGATTTTTACATAAACACTGAGATAAAATCGATCTAGGGTTATGGATTCGCTAGCAATCATGTTGAGTAATCACTTGAAATGATTCTGACTTTCTATCGGGTTACTAGTTGCGGGGTGATTTTAACCATATTGAACATTTTGCCAATAACTCTAGGTCTCCTCGACTATTCCTAATGCCTATATTCCTATAGTCGCCGGTCGATAGTGAAGGACGTGTGACTTCTCTTCTCTATCAACTAAGGCTAACAGATATATTCATATCCACGTTAGCGAATCGTTCTCCTTTCCCTATAAGGTTCACAATCAAGCCCTACTTTTCTTATTGCACACGCAAATTCTCTATTCTTAGTTTAATTTATGCGCCACAAATAGTGTTTGAGCAAACAAATAATTAAGCTCAAGAAAAAGTAAGTAGCCACACGAGCCGTAGCACGATGATAAATATCTTAACAAATTAATTAAAGTTTATACACCAATAATCATGAAGCTACCATAATCCTAGGTGAGAAGTTTAACTCCATATAGACATGAAGAAATTACAACAAATCATCCAAAGAAATATGTAAAAATAAATGAATAATAAAGAATAAAAGATACAACCAATTTTCTTCAACCTCCACGGCGGCTTCTAGCTCTTCCTAGGTCAAAAGTTATGTAAAATTCATGCTTTAGGATATATTTATAGAGTATGGGAAAGATCTGGACTTTTAAAAACCAAATCCAAATTGAACCGGGATAAAATTCATCGAGCTCGTGCCACTACTCGCTGCAAGGCAGTGGCGCAAGCGAATGATCTGATTCAGAGACTCTGATTTTTTTGCGCCACTATCTGCGCCAACTGCTTCAGCGAATTCTTCAGCTCCTATGGTCTTCAGCACATGCCATATACGGGTGAGTTTTATTTTCAATTTCAATTCTTCAAATTCTATCAACTTCATAACATGTATATAAATAATATTATTATATTAACTTCAATCTATTAAGCTGTCTGCTTGATTTTCTCATATGATTTCTCATTTTTAATTTATTTTTTCTCCAAATCTTCTCATCTTTCCATCATTTTAATCTTACACATAAAAAATATAATATTAAGCATAAAGTAATATAATCAATACTCAAAAGACAATTAAAAGTACTAAAATGTGAGGCGAATAGTGGCTAAATATATGTATTTTTGACCTTAAATCAACACCCCACACTTAGACTCTTGCTCATCCTCGAGGAAGCATTAAAGCTCATCTCAATAATTCACTCTAGGAACATCACCACTTTAGTTGATACAAGCAATTAGGTCATACAAAAACTCAAAACATCAAGTACACTCTCCGATCATTATGCAAGATATACAAACAAATAACAAACTTCTAACCTCCTAACCTCAAAGACGGACTCTAACTCATCAAATTTAAGCTCGCTCACCTACTCTATCAAAGAAAGCTAATAACATCACCTATCTATCATGAAACAAGTTTCCTCACAAGAAGAAATAGTTCATACACTCAATTTAAATAATTGAATATAAAGTAAGGACTTCGCATCAAAGCACAACTCTCGCACTCACAAACGAATTCACATGTATGCACAAAGAACCATAGGTTTGTCCATTATGTACATCTCCACTAATTAAGTATGCTCGAATAGAATCAAATAAGACTTTAACAGGTTGTAATATTGGTTAGGGGATGAGTAGAAAAACTATATAATAGTTACTTACACTTCCCTAAGCACTTTGCACTTTTTTGAACTTCATCACCCATTATTTTCTTCTTCTTTTTGACCAGGTCTCTCTTCAATTATTTTCATTAGTATTTTCATCCTATCAAGAATATTTTAATCATCATTTTTTTTCAAGCAACTTTTTTTTTCCTTTTTTTCATGTCACATTCTTTTAAAGAGGGCCTTTTCATTACAAGTAACTTTCAATGGTCACCTTTTACATTTGATTTTTTCTTTTCTTCAGATCTAACAATTTTATCACAGTCTATGCTATAGTGCTCAAGGAAGAAGGGTGCAAAAACTAGGAATTCAACAAAAGGATCAAAGTAAAAATGCGGCTACCAAACAAAAGGCTACAGGCTCAAAGGGGCTAACTAGTGGTAACAATATCTGAAAAGGCTAAAATTCACAAGACATATCAAAGAAAGCTTATTATCATCTTCTAAACAAAGCAACACTTTTTATTTTGCTTCAATAACATGCAGAGCAAGTTCTAGACTAAAATGCAAAACATGAAATATACAAGAATCCTCACCACTCATGGCACAAGTATCAACCAAGATGGATCAATTCTACTTCTAAGACAGACAGTGTCATAGCGAACTACAAAATAAGAATAAGCTATATACAGAGTCATTATCCTGAGCCTAGGTGTCAAAAAATTTGCTATTTAATTAACACTCAAGCACTCACAAAAAAGTACTATTCAAATTTAGGCCTAAATTACTATTATCAAACAAGCCAAAAGGTCTTTTCTTTTCTCTCAAAAAAAACTACTCCTAAAAATAAAAAAATTACTTGGTTCAAAGGGCTCCCCCTCGAAAAAGAACCGAAAATAAAAACCAAGAGGTGGACAAAGTATGCCTCTTCTAAAAAACTAAAAAGCTAAACACTATCCTAACTAGAGAATAAAAGAAAATCTTTTTGTGTTTTTTGATTTTTTCATTTTTTTTTTCAATTTTTCATCTAACTAAAAAAACTCAACAACCTATGGCATACATCATCCTTAACAAATATCAGAAGATATTCCACACCATACTTAAAATAATGCTTTATCCCCAAAGTAATAAATAAGATAAAAATCGAGTTAGAGATACTCCCCGAGGCCCTCTAGGGCCTAGCTAACAATATATTTCTTCACAATGAATCAAATGGCAAACGACCCCATACTTACGCTTAAATCATGCTCCTTAGCTTTCAAATTCAGGAACTCAGACTTTTCCAAACCTGCAAAACAAAAACAAAACAAAGTATAACACTATAATAAAAAAAGAAAAATAAGAAGCTACACTATTACAAATTGGGTTGCCTCCCAATAAGCGCTTGATTTAACATCGCGGTACGACGCCATCAAGTTCACCACTTTTTCTTCCACTTTAAGCTTATGAATTGCATCTCTAATTTTGTATTAAATTTTCTGCTCCGCTCAAGGGGTGGTGGTATAAATATAAAGAAACCAAGCACTAAAATCGCATCTTGCACTTCTTGGCCCTTAAGTGAGAAATGTCATTTTGTCTTCTTGGCATGAAAATTTTTAGGATATAAGGGCCTTGTTCCTCATTCGCACACTTTTTCATTGATTTAGAAGGCTCAATTTTCATGTCACCAACCAAACTCAATGTCAAAAAGTACTTTGAATGAGGTCCAACATGCCTCAACTCCAAAACTTCATTTTGTGCGATATTCTCAGTTTTACACACCTCCTCAACATTGACATCAATCGAAAGAGAATATTTGATTGGTAGGAATTCCTCTTTTTGCTTCACAAATTGGCAGTATTATTACAAATTCCATATGTAGCCTTTATTTCTGAAAGTTTGGTCTTAAACCTTTCAGGCCTTTCATGCTTTACTCAGTCTGCTTTCGTGTCAGTGCAGTGTGCTCTTGTATTTGTCTGACCAAATCACTCATTTGAGCATGACGTTCTACATCCTCCACTTTATTACCCCTATCAACATCATAAACAATAGAAGAATCATAATAGGAGCTCGGGGATGGGGAATAAGAGTAAGGACATTCAAACTATGACCATTTAGACGCCCACATATACTACAAAAATTTTCTGTGAAGGATTGGGTAGGTGCGCTGTCATGACCCAACTACCAGGTCGTAAGGGTGCCTACTCTAATCTACTTAGATAGGAGAACCCTTACCACCTGATCCAACAGGCAATGCAGAAAAAGAAGTAAACCATGAAATAAACCTTTTTGATACAAGAAAATCATTTACAATATTCAAAGAGATAAAAAAATTACAGTTTGAAAATAGCTCTCTCTAGAATCTAGTCTAAGCCGGTACAAGAGCTACTATAAGAGTAATACAATTTAAATGAAAAAGGACACAACTCCACTATAGAAAGAAGAAGTAGGAGCTGCTGGAGATTCACCGTTGTCCTGTACCTATGAAACATCACCAACCTTGTAACCAGACTATACCCAAAAGGTATAGCAAGAGTAGAATCAGTACAAACACACATACTGGTAGGCATCAACGGTCGACCCGAATCCACTCATACCATCATATGAGAAATCAAGGAAATGAGAAATTAATTATAATACTTGGCCCTTCAACATTCACCTTACCAAAACCCAATGTCAACCCAAGCCTGCCTATCCCTTAGACTTCCCAAGTCACCTTGACACCTAGACTTCCCAAGTCACCTTATCACCTAGACTTCCCAAGTCACCTTGTCATCTAGACTTTTCAAGTCACCTTGTCACCTAGACTTCCCAAGTCACCTTGACACCTAGACTTTCCAAGTCACCTTGTCCATTGCCAACATCTATGTCCATACCCAGACTACCATTTCCTTACCCAAGTCAACCACTATGACTCAACAACTCAGAGTAAACCCCACTACTTAGTGATATAGATCGTACCCATCGGACTACCACCTAATCGTAAAAAACTGTTCCAATGACCCCCAGGCCCATACTCAGAAAGTGACAACAACCAATGCTATAACCAGACCACAAGTCTCTCCCTTAGCTTATCAAACGTACACAACAAGTCTAACCGACATTGATAATTCCCAGTGACAACAAATATATATACTTTTTACGTAACTCAATATAACGACCGAGTCTATCATTACGGGTGAACCATTCATGCCAATTCTTAGAGTTAGAAAACTCTGAGTTTGGGAGTTTGAAATTCTGGGCTAGGCTAGTCTAGGTCGGTTTTGGAGCGAGGTATGGTCTAGGTTAATCTGGGTAAGGATTGGGTTAAATGTATTGAATTGAGCTAGTTTTCCTTTTATCCAAGACATAAAAGAGTCTGGAAGACTTTTTGGAATCAAATTCGGGTAAGTAGAACTTCCAAAATTGAGGTTGACGCGAAAGGGTTATTCTGGGATGTTGGGAAAATGAGTGTATAGTAAAATAGACCAATTTTGGGGACTTTACGACTTTCTGTCCCGTGTCAACCACCACGGCGGTTGACACTCCGTTATAGCGACCTCCACCGTAGCAGAGAAAATACCGCTACAGCAAAAGTTAACGTCGGTCAGCCTCTGCCATAGAGGATGACTCTGCTACAGCGGTACCGCTATAGCGGAGCTTGATGGGATTTAATGCAGAAACTTCCCCAAAATAGTTTAGTTTTCTTCAAAACATTTTGGGAGAAGAAGGGGGCAATTTTGGGCGATTTCCATTCGTTTTCCACCATTTTTCATCCTAAAGGTAAGGATTTTACTCCCCAAACTCTGTAATATCTTTCCTACGCTATAGAATTGCTAGGGGTGGACTTGGGGAAAGGTTTGGGATAACCTAGAATTGTAGAATCTGGGAAAAAAGGGGAATTCTAGGGTGCTAGAGTTCTTGGGTATTGGTTATAGTTAATGGGTAAAGATCACCAAGCTTAAATTCTATAAATGTATTGGTATATATGATAATCTTAGGTGAATTAATGGCAGGAAGGCTCGTAAAAGGTTGGGATGATCATGATTTGGCCTGGGGATTAGAATTTTGTATAATCTGGGTAATTTAGGACAATTAATTAACTATAGTGTTTATGTATTTGTTTCTAGACCAAGAACAAGTAAGGGATCCTAAAAAGGGGAAGGCTCCGGCACTGTAGGGCTTGATTATTCGAGGTAGGTGATGGTTATTAATTCCTATATGTAATGTATATTTGTACCTTTGTGTAAGTATTTGTATGGTTTGCATTGCTTAGGGAATGATTTAGGAATTTCCAAAAGGCCTATTTTCAGTCTTGTGAAATGAACTAGGTGTTATTGCTTGTTGGTTTACAAGTGTTGATTGTTCATTATTTGTGACTGTGGATTTATGTGACATTCGATTGGCTTGGGTACCATGCCTGTTACATGTATACTAACGATTGGCTCGGGTACCATGCCTATACTAATGGCTGGCTCAGGTACCACGTCTGGAATGGGAAATACTAACTGGTTGGCTCGGGTACCATGCCTGGTACGGGTTGATTTTATTGCATTATTGCATTTTGATATTGGTTCCATGAGTGAATCGGGTTGCGTTGCTGAGTTGTGATATTTGCTTATGGTCCTTGAGAGGCCGAGTTATTATTATTGATCTGTGAGTTTGGTCTTGGTGTAGATCGAGTTGCATGTTTAACACTTGGGTATGTCTTAGGGGATCCCGGGATGGGTTCGGGATATGTAAATTGGTATAATTGTTGATCTCTATTGATTGTTGAACATGGTCGTAAAGGTGGATTACATGTGGGTACAAGTTAGGAAGAGACTTGTAGTCTAGGGATATCTGTTAGCTTGTTGCATGTTTCCTGTACTATTACTTGACTTTTGTACTGTTCATCTACTATTTATTTGGAACTGGCTGATGATCCTACCACTACATGGTGGTTATGTACTAATACTGCACTTGCGTTTCTTTTGTGAGTACAGAAAATCTTTCGGCGGTTGACGCACGACCTCACCTGTAGACCTGACACTTCAAGACATCAAGGGTGAGCTGTTCGATCAAGCTGCCTTGGTTTCTTTCTTATTGGTTGTAGCCCACTTGTTTCGAGCTTAGACTATTGCATATTTTAGGGTTGCATCACCATACTCTAGATTTTGGTAGCATTTTGGTACGATGACTTTCAGATTCTAGGGAGGAATTTTCCGTAGGTTATTTATAAAAGATTTAGACTGTTTGAATTGCTAGTTTATTTCTTGCATTCTAGTTTTAAGCTGTTAGAACGGTTAAGTTCGGGGTCGTTGATGGTTCTCTCACCCGAGGGTTGGGTGGGTGACACTCACGGTGGTCTGGGTTGTGACACCCAGACCCAACAAGGATCCCTAGGACAATAACATGTGACCCTGGTTCACAACAGAACCACCTTGTCACTTAAGCACACTAACTCGGCCCTTCAAAGACCAACTATACGCAAAATAATAATAAATTTTGGCCCTCTCAGGAACCCAATATATAAACAAAAAATGGTACACCCACACTGAGTAAAGCAGTACAACATATAATAACAACCAGTAGTATAACTCCAGACTCTCAGTCTACCTTTTGACTTGCCAACCACAGGGGACAGGTTCAACAATCATTCAATAATAATAATAAACATGACATTTACCCTCTTTCATTACCCGGACCAATCAAGAATCCCTAGACCAACACCTAAGTGTTTACATGCGATGTCCGGTCTACCCCAAAACCATCCCCCATATTTAAGTGTAACAACCCGACCTCTCAAGGACCAATGTAATCAATCACAGATTTAACACTAAACCCGGTCCACTCATGGAACCATCGAAAGAAATACAACCAAAACAATAAACAATCTCGTACCAGGCGTGGTACCCGAGCCAACCAAATAGTAATCTATACCAGGCGTGGTACCTGAGCCAACCAAATAGTAACCTATACCAAGCGTGGTACCCGAGCCAACCAAATAGTAACCTGTACCAGGCATGGTACCCGAACCAACCAAATAGTAACTTGTACCAGGCGTGGTACCCGAGCCAACCAATAAGTAACCTGTACCAGGCGTGGTACCCCCAGCCAACCAATGTCATAACATGCCTAATCAATCACAACCAATGAACATACTTGTAAAACCAACAAGCAAACAAAAGAAGTTCATTTCACAAGACTGATTACCAGACAACTAGACCTTCACAATTCATTTCATAAACATGCAACTCATACAATACCAAGCGATAATACATGTACACTTATTACATACTAGGGACCCATAACCATCACCTAAGTGTTCAACATGTCATCCGGTCTACACTAAGACCAATCTAACACTTAAGTTCAACTATCTGGCCGCTCACAGGTCAAAATACAATAATCACAGTTTCAACAATTAAACCTAATTCACTCATGGGACCATCAACAAATATGACCAATAATGTATAATTAGACCCACCCAAAGACTAATCCTCAGCTTATCATTTTAAACACATATAGTTATTTTCATCTAATCCGGACTCCTTTACTAAAAAGTAAGTGCATTCTAGGGATTTTACCCCTGACAATAAGGACTCCGGACCCTGCATGTTCATCTCATTTACCTTATTTAAAATATTCTCGGGAACCTGGTACAAGTTAGCAATTCCCTCATCCCACGAACATTACTGGTTCCCTAAACCTACCCAACCATTTAGTTTCCCAGAGTCTAGCATCACATACAATCTAACAGTTATAAAATACACCTGAATGAACATGTCTCCCCGACCCTATCATTCCCTATTCAATCAATAGCCAAACCAAAACAATAATCCTTCAGACTCAGTGCCCGAAGGCCTATAACATGAATTCTCCCATCAATCTACATAACAATATAAAATGAAAATAGGTCAAAAGTCTACTCAACGAAAAACCTAGCCTACCTGGATGCCAAGCAGTTGTACGATGCAATATTTGGCTCCGTGAAGGTGTTCCTTGATAAATACAGGCCCAAAATCCATGGTTTCACATCCTTTTAGCTGGAATCTCCCCTCCCCATGACTTCCAAGCCTTGGAGCAGCCAAGGAGGGTTCTTGGAGTAACCCTCGTCTATTTTGGGGCTGAATGGGGGAGAATGAAAATATAAAACTCATTTTTAGATTTTCTAATCCCATCGCTCCGCTATAGTGGTCCACACTCCGCTATAGCGGTACCGCTGTAGTAGAGTCCACTGCTATAGCAATACTGTCATAGCAGAGTCCACCGCTATGGTGGAGGTTGCCCGACATTGACTTCCGCTATAGCGGTAATTTCTCTGTTATAGCAGAGGTCGCTATGGCGGCGGTTGACACAGGACAGAAAGTCATAAATCCTCTCAAAAGGATCCATTTTATAATACACTTAATTTCCTGACATTCAAGAACAACCTCTTCGCGTCAACCTCAATTTTGGGAGTTCTACTTACCCGAATTTGATTCCAAAAAGTCCTCCAGACTCCTTTATGTCTTAGCTAAATAGAAAACTAGCTCAAATCAAGACACTTTACCCAATTCTTACCCGTATTACCCTAGACCATGCCTCCCTCCAAAATCGACCAAAACTAGCCTAGCCCAGAATTTTTAACTCCCAAATCCGGAAGTCTTCTGACTTAAAAATTGGTACGAAAAATTTACCCGTAACGACAATACGCTCCCCACAAAATTATGACAATTTATATTCAAGTGGGGCCCTCCACAATATATACAAGAAATACTAGCAAATAAATACTTATCATTCAATCAATTTCTATTCTAAGATTCCATGTCAAGAAGTGTAGAATAATACTAAAAAAATATATGTACAAAAATAAAATAATAAGAAAAAAACTTAAATAGATAAAATTGAAAAATTTTATCTAGATAAATAGTTAATTTCTAAGTCCCCGGTCATGGCGCCAAAAACTTATCACGTCCCAACATACACGCAAGTGTACATGGTCGTACAAGTAATATAGGATTATCAGTCCAGATATCATACCCACAGAGACTAGTCGATTAACTATTTACTAAATTAAATTAATTCTAATTATTTATTCAAGCATAAAATATCAAAGATGAATTTATGATTAACTGATCTAGAAATAAAAAGAAGTTAACTAATGAATAATTAACTGTTTTTGGGTTTTTTGAACAAGAAAAATGGTTTCGACTTTTAAAATAGTTTCAAAACTAAGTTAATAATTTAAAGTAAAAGAAAGAGTCACCATTTAATTTTATAAAATAAATTAAGAAAACCATTAAGAAAATCTTTAAAATCTAAAACAGATAAAGACTTTAAAAATTTAAGAAATTTTGGGTAAGAGGTTCTCATTAATATCCCGAGAAAGTTTTAAAGGCACTCGGGATATCCACTAACTTGTGGTTATCCAATCTTGTTTAAAAAAACTAACTTTTGACAAACATAGGAGAAAATTTTAATTTTTTTGAAAGAGCATGACAAATATTATTGCATCAAGATAAGTGAGGCAAAAGAATTTAATAACAGCTAGAAAAAAAATGACTTCATTTATAAAGAAAATAGTAAACAGATTGCTTTTTTTTTTAAAGACTTTTCAAATGAAAATTTAAATAAAACAGAAAAGCTCTTCTCTTGGGGAAAGATTCAACTAAGTTTAATGTCAGTCCAAATTAATACAATATAATTTTATGTTAAGCCAAGAACAAAGAATTAAAGAGTAAGAGAGGTAATTGAGCTCTTCGGCTCAATTAATTTAGACTTTAATCCATAAACAAACCTGTACTATACTAAATTTGGGCTTTGTGGCCCATTTTTCTTCAAATCTGGCCCATATGGACAGTTGCAACAGCTACTGGTTTATTCAAAGCTTGCTTTAGCCTCGTTCTACCATCTATTCACTCGTTTAAGCTTTAGCTTAAACATTCCAACTTATCAATTCACTTCCACCTGTATATTAGCTTCCATATCGCTTTTGAGGTTGATTCGAACATATTTGTTAGGTTACAGACCAAACGAAATGATGCAGGGGATGGATGTGGTCCAAAAGGACTCAGATGTCACATGTATCAAAAGAGAAAAAAGGAAATTAATATATTTTCTCAAGAATACAGTGCAATACGATCAACGAAAATAATGTAATTCAAACAACCACTTTCTGGACTAAAGCATTCACAATAGGTGAAAAATTTAAGAAAAAATCCTATTTAGCTATTTAAACAACACAATTCATGATCAAAAATATACTACAAGCGATATAAAGTTATCATACTAGACAGGCAAGACAAATTTTATCAAGAATATCTAATGAACTTATAACTTTGAGATTTACTACAGAGAAAAGAGACAGATTTTTAAAGCTTAAACATTTCGAGGACAATATTTCTAATAAAAACTCTCTTATTTGTCACTTCATGATTGAGATAGGTGCATACAACATGATACATATATAAATGGAGACTTGAAAGTTTGTTTAATCTCCTTAACAAAAAAAAATGTTCTCAAGTTTCATAACAAGGAGAGGCAGCCAGTGAAAGAAAGCAAGTTGATTTGTTCATTTAATGACAAATACATAATAGCATCACGAACTTAAAGAACATACAAACTCTATTTTGTATAAAATTTCTAATACCAAACAAGACTCATGCTATCAGCAAATCTCATAGTGAATAGAACTGATTTTAGAACAGATTTAACACTTGGTTGGAAAAGCAACTCATAGGAATGTAATCACCCAATTTTAACAAAATAACATGTAGCAGCTACGGATACATAAACACTTTGATTTACCTACAAAATTATTCAACATGCTTCAAAGTTCTATTATATCTAATCTTTTTTACAAGACAAGCAAATACAACCAACTTGATGCGAATTATGTTAGAAATCTCTTTAACTGAACCAAACTAACCTCCGGGGCACATGATTCAAATAATAGACAAAATATGCTTATTCACAAAATATATGACTTCCAACAAATTCAGATCAATCTTGAATAAAAATATACTCATATTATCAGACTCATTTAACAGTTAGGACCTTGATTTTTCTCTTAAATAGACCTTCTTTGGAATTATTCATAATTCATGCAACACATAAGGGCCTAAAACTTTTGACTATCACATTGCTAAAACATTGAGACAATGGTCATGCTCGAGTTGGGTTGAAACACACTAGGCATGAAAAAAAATATAGGCATCACATATCATCAAATAGACCTAACGTATGAAAGCAAGAAGAAGGGCCAACTAAGAATTGATGTTTCTGCAATTTAAACTTCTCGAAATTTGAAACAAAACACATTTAATTTTATCAAACTCGAACTAACAACTCCTGGAAGCCATAAAAATATATACTCATTTATGCACATAAAATATGAGACCTTAACTTATGAAATCAACTTATCGTAGGAAGATATGAATACACCCAATCAGAAAAATTTCAAGCTTCGACGTGCTTTCATAGAGATAGTTATCATTCCCCAAGCGAAACTAATATTTTAGAAGTCCCACTTGATATTAAAAATCAATAAGAACCTTCAGGAAGAATCTTTACACAAAAAAATAAGCATCACTCACATGAGCACATAAACGGTCAGACAATAGCAAGCAATGTCGACTATGGTTTCCGAAATTCAAAGAGAAATTGGCAGCAGTTTCAACTCACAAAAAAAAACTAACTTTAACATTCTTCCCAAATTTCATCATAACACACAAATATTCTCAAACAAGACCAGTCCAAAAACCAACCTAGATTCATTAACAAAGTAAAACAAAAGAGGAGAGAGTCGAACGAAAAAATCATCTATTTGTGAGCAACGACTTGGACTTCGAGTTCTTCATTGGAATCGTCTTACCACTGCCAGAATCAAACTTGAGATTTTCTCGAAATTAAAGCACAAACTTTAGTGGGTATTTTTCTCTGAAAACTTTTGGTTTTCTGTGACCTAGAGAACGACTCTCCAAAAAAAACTCAAGAAACTCCAAAAACTAACCTTTTCTTAATTCTTTCTCAAAGAGGGGTTCATATAGGGATTTCTAGGGTAGAAATGGAGGGGGGGAACAGAGGGGTAAAATCGGGTAAGAACCCAGGAAATTTTTGAATTCAAACTTGAATCCAACAATATTGTGCTAGGGATGTACCTTCTTGGTATGAATTCGAACTGATTTAGCTGTGATCTTAGGGATAAGGACATTGGAGGAGCCAGCTGTCCCTTCTAGAACCTTCGTGGTTCTTCAACTTTGAGAAAATAAAGGATTTAATGGGGGTTTAATGGAATTTAGGCAATTTGGGCGTCATTTGTTGGTGGAGCTATTGTCGTTAGGGTTCGTCTAGTTTTGGTACTAAGGAACGAAGAAGAAGAAGCAAAGGGGGTGAACTGGTGTACTATGTGCATCAAAATAGTACACTGCATTCTTTCTGAGAGAAAATAGAGAGAGTGAGGCGCGTTGAGTGTATTGTGAGGGAGAAAATATAAGCGTGTGTATAATTGAAGGTAATAATATTAGGTGTAAGTATATGTGAGTGTGTATTGAGCTGATGGGATATAAAAGAAAATGGGCTCGGGTCTGGTGTCATGACCTAATTTCTCGGTCATGATGGCACCTACAACCCCCCAGTAGGCGAACCAATTCTCGTAGCCCAGGACAGTTAGTAATGGGCTACTATCTAACAAATAAGCGAAAGAATAGTTTAATAAGCAAAAGTCAGAGAGTAAGATGAGGAGAATAGATAACAGGGGTATATATATACATATGCGGAAACTAAACCAAACCCCAAGACCTGGTATCATAGTATAGAGCCAAAACTATATACATGGAGTGCAAACGATCCAAAACAATATATACAGATGTCTCTGAATGGTAATAGAGTACATGAAGTAAAAGATAAACTAAAGCTAAGCTTCGACCGCCAAGAGCTCACCCTCTGAAGTAGTCCCCAACAGATCTCCAAGCACGAATCACATCTATCTAACGGCGATGGCCCACGCTAGGATCTGCACCCAAAGATGCAGGGGGTAGGGTGAGCACCAAATGCGAAGCATAAGGTACCCAATAGGTATCATAGGCCGACTAGGCACATATAAGATAAAAGCGTAGTAACAGACATAATAGAAGCAAGTAGTCACAGAGATCAACAAAAGGTACACAGGAACTAGCCCAGAGGGAAATCAACAGAACCACATATGAGGCCAGTAAGCCAAATATATACACCATAGGCACAGGTGAAAGTAAGAAATAACACACCTGGGGTCCTTGCAATAACAGTGTATACATAATAAGTTTATGAAATGGACGGTATACCGGTAACCTCAAGTGTAAGAAGAAGAGAGAAAGAGTAATGAAAGGCATGCTTAGAGACATGAATAAAGCCCAACTAATCATATCAATCTCAAATCCAACAACTAACAGTCTAGCAGTAACCAATTTCATAGTTAACCGGAACAGGGAACAATTCTACGAGTAAATAGCAAGAGTCTACCTACAGTCCCCCGACCGCCCATACAACCGAGGAACACAAACAAGTGAAAACAAACCCTCCGTCATCCCATACTACCGGAGCGTACAATCAACAAACAACAAACAATGGTGGAACCTCAAACAATGAATGATATGATGCATGAAGATCTCAAGTGAAATGGTATCTCTGTATGTACCTCCTCCGGTGCCGATCTGGCCCAGCAGGTAAGTTCCATGGAAGGACACTGCCCGTATACCTCTACTCCACCGTATACCCTTCCTCCGGCACACGCAGCCCGCAGCCCCAGGCCCGGATGGCAAGGTCCATGGAGGTCCCCGACCCCATACTAAAACTCAGTATCAAAACATGTCCTCCAGAAGCGAGTCCGATTTCAAGATAGAGACCCAGTCTCGAATATGCATGCCCAGACCCTGTCCAGGACTAAAGTAGTAGGAAAATATCTCAAAAATCCCTCCAAGGGTGCCCGGGCATAACCGGGTCTAAATAGTAGAAAGTCATCTCAGGTGCTCGGTCCGACTGAGGCTAAAATTATCTCAAGTAGGAAGAAAACTCAACTAGCACCCCGGCCCTGCCGAGTCTAGCGTTAATCGTAAAACTGGTGATTTAAATTATAATTTTACTTTCTTTTACTCAAGAATATTCACAAGTTAAATCAAACCATTTCAAATTTATTCCCATAAAAAAAATGGCCCCACGGGGCCATGCAAGGTTTAGAAAATAGTGTTAGTAGGCCCGAAGCCCAAACCATAGTAAAACATGGATAAAACCTCTTTATATGCATGGAAATGGTATGATCACACACAATAGCTGCCCAGCAGCTCCCAATCAACCTATCGACCCTGTACAGGCCCACAGCTACTCAGCAAGCATAACCAGCCTAGAAGGATAATTCTATGCCCGGGACTCGCGGACATTCCCAAAACCCACCTTCTATGTTCCAGAGTTAACAAGGTCTCACAGGACCACAAGGGTAAATAAAATATATCGGCAAGTACTACCAACAAAGGAGGAACAAAAGTAGGCGGACATGAATAAAGCGGTCGAGGTCTGTGGTACCAACATAATAAACCAACCCAAGGATGCCCATTAATACAATTTTATCCTATATATGCGGAGTCTAGGGAAAATAAACCGTAACCTACCTGTTGTCCGATGACAAGCAAGCTGCTAGGACGACGATGTCCAAGCTCGAACTGCTCCGAAATAAAATCAAACTAAAATTTGGGTTTGAATAGCTTGGCGGAGATAGTCGATTTTCTCATATAGGTAAACCCACAAATTATGGTGGCTCCGCGTTCTTCCAAATTGAAGAAAAATATATTGAACTTGGAGATTACATGGCATATATACAATCCGTAATTAATTGAACGACTCAGTTCATCATAGTTGAGAACTTGAGATATCAGAATCAAGTCTTTGACAACTTAACAAAAGTCAATTTATAAAATGGGTTGCTGAAAGTTCATCCATATTACTAGGGACATTTCTAAGTTTAAAAACAATTGCTCACTAATGCTATAAATGTCAAATGATGCCACCACTCCTATTAATTAAGTGGTGTATCCATACTTCACTTCCACGTGTCAGTGGAAGTGTCACCTCACATGCTTATACTTATCACACTACGTATATTTTCGAGTATTGCGTAAATTCGTGGTAAAATATATATAGCTTTTTAAATATATCATAATTCATAGAAAATTATTTCAAACAAAACCTACTATATTATAATAATAATTTTTAATATAACTAAGTTTACTATCTCCGTTAAAATATTACAATGTATAAAAACCATATAAAATAAGTACATACACAATTATATCATAATAAAAGTATTTTTCATAGACCTTTAAAATACTTTAAAAAGTTAATAAAAAATATAACTTTAAAATAAAATATTTTCAAATATACGCGCGATGCCAATAAAATTCTAAAATTTAGGTTCGCAATTCACCATCGCACGATTTTGATACTCAAGAACTCTCTTGAAATCCTCCCTTATATTTTCTCACTGTTTTAGAATTGAAATGGCGTTTTAAAACGTGAAGTTGAGGCTTTAAATCAATTTTTACCCGACCCGGTTCACGACCCGGTTTCTGCCAGACAGTCCGCGGTAAAACAGTCATAACTTTTTACTCCGAGATCAGTTGGACGTGAGGTTTTGTGCGTTGGAAACTAAACTTGTAGACCTTAGATTTGGTATTTCGGGGGACTTCTAACTCTTTATATATTGAGAGAAAGGATCTGAGACATTTTACCCAAAGTTCAGAAAATTTATTAAAGAAACTTACGAAAACTTTTGCCGACTTGCTTGACTTCAAAACTTATCCTATGACCAAACAAATGGACCCGGCATCGAAATACCGGTCCCGACAAGCCTTAATGACTTGGGGCCGCTACAAACAAGCTCTAACAGTACAATGAAAACGTAAACGTGGAAATGACCGGAATGGTCATTACAGTAGGTATTCAACAATGGGTTCCTTTAACCCTTGTGCCCAAAACCCCCAATTCTTATTTTGAATTATGAACTTGAGAAATTAAGGTTTTGATCTAAATTGGGGAAAGCTTATGAAATCAGTTTCTATGCATCAATTCATGGTTTCTCATGGTTAATTTATGATTTGAATAAGATTCCTTAATTGGTTTCAAAAGCCCATGCATTAAAGTTGATTTCTAGCATGATTCCATTGAATTGCATATTTTCAAGAGAAAGTCCATATGTTTAGATAATATGTCTTTATGTATTTATGAAATTGCATGCTTAATTCTTTAAGTATGAATTTAAGAAGGAAAAGTATGTTTTGAATTATGGTTATGCTAATCTTCAAGAATTTATGATATGAGAATTGCATGATACCCGATGTGTTTTCATGCTTTTCAACAAGATTTGGCGTGAGATTTTGCCACTATGAGTTATGAGCTATATGTACATGTTTTGGGAGTAGTATTTAACACCGAGCGACAAGGGTTCGATTACCCAAGTCCAAAACTACGTTGTCAGCGTAGGTTATGAAATAAAGTGCCCTATGGGCTTATGATAGTGGTACCACATATTGATCATGGTGTTTTGTTCTTAGCGGGCATTAGGACAGCTTTGCCAACTAGGGTTATATAGTTGGGTATGGTGACTCGTTCCTTGGCACAGTTCAAGTCAGCTTTGCTAACTAGGGTTATATAGTTAGATCTCATGTAGCTCGCATGGTCTATTATCAGTTATAAGAAACTCCCTTAAGAATGTTTTGACTTGTTTTAAGCTTATGAAATCTATTTCGAAGTTTTGATTCTTATATCATGTTTGCTATTCAAGTTATGATATTTACTTATGATATCCCTTTTATGTATGCACTCAGTTTTAAGCAAGTTTTAAGCATGTTTTCAATATGATTATGCATATCTCACATACTCGGTACATCCTATAGTACTGATGCATATTTTGCGTTGCATCCTCTTGATGATGCAGATTCAGGCTCCTTCCCTTGGACACGTGGCTAGAGATTTTAGGCCAATCCCAGTCCGCTGTTGGTGAGTCCTCATAGTCCAAGGACTAGTTATGATCTTATTTAGTTTATGGTTATTTACTTTCGTATTTTGAGTTAGCTGGGGTCTTGTCCTAGCAACTCCTTATGTTATTTGTAGAGGCTTTTCAGACATGGATAGTATTCGAGTCTATTCCTTGGAGTTGTATGTCTTTTGACTCGGTTATCTATATGTTGGTTTTGAATCTTCTTATTATTCTTCTGCTTACCTTATGTTTTGCTTGAGTATGCTATGACCAAGGGTTAATCTAGGGCACTTGTGCTCCGGATCTCGTGTTACTTCCAAGAGGTAGCCTCGGGGAATGACAATATAGCAATTAACACAAAGTAGACTTCTACATAAGTACCACTTTTTGAAATCCGAAAAAGTTAATTATCAGATTTCTTCACGGATTAGACTTTATTTATGGAAAAACAAATTTAGACCTTATTTAGTTCTCTCATTGTGAATTTCAGATTTTAGCTTAGACATAGTTAACTTTCTTTTTCTTATAGTAATTTTCTGCATCTCCAGTAGATTAAATCTCATTCATGCTTAAGCCTTTTTTTTCCTTCACTTTTTGCATGTGTATTAGTACTAATTATGATATAAATTATGTGATTTAATTATATTTTCGGATTTGATCTCGAAAAAATAGGTTGTGAAAGTCTTATCTCAATAAGTTGCTAGAGTTTTTCGATTTTCATGGTGGACTTCTATCCTACCTGTGAGTTTTTTGAAGCATAGGCGGGCAAAGAAGGAGGTTAGGTAAGTTGATATCCAAGTTTAAAAAATTAGGAAATTTTTTGTGAAGTTTCTAACTCTTTTTTAGTTTTTAGGGTCTCTTTTTATAGCACAAGGCAAAGCAGATGGATCGCATGTACTCAGTTGGTTTGGCTCGGATGGATCAGCATGTTCCTATTCTTTCATACCCTTTTAGCTAAATCTCAAATTTGAATTTGTAATTCTTCGTAGAAAAGACATATGTGAATGGAATTTTAAATTAGTTGCTTGAATAAATTGTGATTATTCAGAGATAAATGGTCTTCAAAAGAGTTTTGGTCATTAGAGTGGGAGGATTTTTGTTTTTAGTATGGTGATATTTATTGTACTTCCATAAATTTCTGAATAGAATCCTATTGGATGCAATTTAACGTCCACGTTATTTTCATATCTATGTTTTTTCGTATTTATATTCTTTTTATTCTAGATAGTACACTTTTTATCTTACAAGTTTTACCTTATTTTAAAAAAAATTGTACTTAATAATATAACGCACACATGATAATTTGTTCTTTTATATATATCTATTATAATTAACGCGATACACATGTGCAAAGTACATACACTTGACTAGTAATTACTTATTGTATTCAAAGAGCATGTTTGAATAAGAATAAAATATGGTCTTTTTTTTAGCTTTTTTAGGTGTTTGGTAAGGTAAAAAAGCAAATAAAAAAAGCTAAAAATTGATTAAAAAAAGCTAAAAGCTAAAAGTTGGACCTTGCTTTTAGCTTAAAATTCTTTTTAAGTTTGACCAATGCATTTACCCTTTTATCCCTTATAATTTTCCCTAGTTCCAACACTATTCTCACTTTTCAGCCCTAAAATGTATGGAAGTACTCTCTTTTCTCTCATTCTCATCTCGCTTCTCCATCTTTCCCTTTCTCCTACAATAAAAAAGTGCTTAACAACACTTTATTTACCAAACACATTAACAGTTTTTTTTTTTAATTTCAACACTTTTTGTCCTAATACTTATCGACTTATTTATAAGCACTTATTTTCAGCTTTTAATCACATTGCTTAAAAGCTACTTTTTAAAGCAAATCCAAACAGGCTCAAAGTAATGTGTTAGATTTTAATCTTCCCCATTTTTTAGACTCGAATGTTTTCTATTCTCTCTCCCCCTCCCTCTTTCCCCCTTGTATGATTAAAAAGAAATCAAATAATAGAAATTTTACTGACACAGAAATTACATAAATCAATGAATAAAATAAGGCAATAAAAAAGACCTAGGAAAGAGCAGGAGGAATGGTTTCCCATATTAAAGTATCGAGCATTTTAGGGGTCTAGCTTGCTGATATAAAAAACTGGAAGATTCAATCCGGAGATGTTCTGGACTAGATTGAATCCTTAGTTAGAGAGAGAGACTAAGCTAAGCCTACGTAACGCTATAGGAATAACCTTTTTTGTCCTCTTTTGGTTATGCTATATAGATGGGCTACCTTGTGAAATAAACCTTCATATGTAAGTAAGTAGCATATACAATAGAGTCCAAAGAAACTAAGGAAAAAATTGAGTAGCTTGCAGATCGATCGTCATTGCACACTAGCTGGTCAAGGGAGGTAAGAGAATGTTCTATTGGTATTCTTAGTCTCAGTGCGACCTTTCTTGGTCAACAAGGGAATCAATATAAGCGAGTTTTCATCTCATACTCAAGTTTAAATTCAATCATTATTTTCCATCTGCGCAAGCTTTCTAAAATAAACTACTTCTCCAATAAAAAAAATAAACATTGAGACTGAATTGAAACCATAACAAAAGAGCTAGTATCATGCTTAGTGTCACATTATAGTATATATAAAAATGAGGAGAAATAAATGGACCTCTTGTAAATCTTATTTATTAATGATGAAACTTTAGTAGCCTTTACAACGAATAACTCTAATAATTAACGACTAAAATGAAAATCACTAAAAAGCTTTGAATTCGAAATTGGGATATTGCAAAAAACAAATTTGGACTAGTGTTATTTCAAAGGATTAGGAATATCATTTGGAGTTAATATCTCAATTTTGGCGGAGTTTGATGAAGATTCGAGTTGGTTTGTCAAGACCTAAAATTTCACCTATGGCGTGATGTCACCTCAACCTTCCCGGTAGTTGAACCAATCTAAAAGTTATCATGAAACCAAATAATTTAGAAAAAGAAAGGGCAACAAAATAATATAATTGAAATATTTCAAAATACAATACAGAATACTATAGTACAACTCACAAGAACTGGTGTCACAAGTCATGAGCTACTAAAAATGGGATATACAACTTGAATATGAAAGATACAACTTTTGTTTGAAAATCAACAAAATAAAAGACTATGGGTTACCAAGAACTAGATGGCAGCTCGACTTTGGATTTTTGGTATGATCTCCACGTATATCGCATCAGTTCAACTCAAACTTGTACACAAATGTGTAACAAGAATAGCATGAGTACAAAATCAACACGTACTCAATAAGTATCATCAATTGACCCAACAAGGTAGTGGCAAGTCTTGTTCTTTAAAATACTTGCATTCAACTTGTGATGTCCAGAGAAATTACAGCACATTTGATACTTTTTGATGAAGGAAAAAGTTTTTATGTGATCCAAATAGAGTCTTCTTAAGCAATGATAATAGAAAATAACGACAAATCTATGGTATGTGCTTGTATAATATATAATTCTTTGTGATTATGAGTGTTTTCTCTTCTCTTTAGTCTCTTTGTCTCCTTATTCTTTTTTATATGTTTGTGTTATTTTTGAGACATTTCTGTGGTCTATTATGAGGGCTCTTAGATGCAAATAACTTAATAAATTTAAAATCTCTGAACTATGTATCTTATGCATTGGTATAGCTAATAAAGTATGATGTCATAGATTGAGGTTGCATTATTAGTGATATTAATTTGAGGTAAGGCAATTGGTTTTGAAAAGTTTCTGAAAGTACAAGGGCCAAAACTTATTTTGAAAGTGAATGTCAGCAGAAACTTCTTGAAACTATTGTAATCAACTTACTTTGTTTTGCTAGAATATAGCTAGTATATTTGAGTCTAGTGTTACTTGCTTAAGGACAAATAAAGACTTTAAGTTAGGGGTATTGGTGTCTCTTGAATTTATGGCATATTGTATATCTTTTGCTTGATATTTTTATTATTCTTATGTTTGTTTTATTATATTTTTATATTAGTTTATTATTTTTGTAGGTGTTTAATGTCTAGATGGCCAAAAGATGAAAAAATAGCAAATTGCCAATTTTTGGATGATTTACGATCGTACTTAAGATCACAGATCAGTTGACAGACCGTAGAGCAGATCGTGAAAAAGATCAGAGAATATGTTAACCAGGACCCTGTAGAAGATGGTCAGAATACGAAGCAAAAGACAATCGTGAACCTAATCAATGACCCGTACATAAAAAAGAAGACCAGAACTGGAGAGGAACCTACGGCCAAATGTACGGTCAGTAAAGTAATTTACACCTGCAGAGTCAATTCACGATGCAAGTCCAACAAATCTTTAAAGGAAATCGATGATGGCACAAGGACAATCCATGGACCATAAGTCAATCATCCATCGTGGATTGATTCACACATCATGTCAAGAGGATAATTTTATATTTTTAGAATTCCAACTTCTTGGACCATTATAAATAGACATGCTAGGTTTCAGTTGTAAAGACTCAACAATTTTAAGTCTTAGCTTTGTAGTAGTTTAGCCCAATTTTATAAAAGTTTTTCTCTTTCTAGTTATTGAACAAAGATCTTCAATATTCTTTCAAGCTTTAAAATTAAATATAATTTTATGCAATCTTTTTACTTTTATTCTTGTTGTTTTACTTTTAGTATGAGTAGCTAAATCCTCAACTGAGGTTGTGAAACCCAATGAGATTGTAGATTTCAAAAGGTTTTTCATATGATTGCATAATACTAGGGTTATACGATATCAAACTTCTTTTCATTCTTAATTAACTTATTGATGTTTACAAATATTAGCCTACGTCATAATATTTTACTCTATGGACTCGAAAGATCAGGTTAAGATTTGGGAAAAGAGGATTTGTATGAACTCGAGGCACTACCCCACGTTTGATAAATTAATATTAGGAACGATAAAATTTACTTGGCATAATCAATAACACTTGCTTAATAAACTCATACAGTTGGAAGCATCATTGTAATGACATTTTCCATTGCTATGAGTAAACCATTCATGCCAAGTTTCGGGTTAGAAAACTTCTGGGTTTGAGAGTTAGAAATTTTGGGCTAGGCTAGTCTAGTCTCGGACGGATTCTGAGTGAGGTATGGTCTAGGAAAATCCGAGAAAGGATTGGATAAAATATATTATGTTCAGTTTGTTTTTTCGTTAGCTAAGATATTGAGGAGTCTGGGGGATTTTTCAGAAGCAAATTCGAATGAGTAGAACTCAGAACTCCTAATATCAAAGTTAACGTGAAAGGGTTGGTTTGGAACGCCAGGATTTGAGGTGTGTTATAAAATGGGTAACTTTGGGGGAATTCCCGATTATCTATTCCATGTCAATTGCTATAGCAGTTGACACCGTGCTATAACAATGACCGTTGTACCAGAGAAATTCTCGCTATAGCGGAAGTCAAGGTGGTCAACACTGCCATAGTGGGCCGGTTCTGCTATGGCAGTGCCGCTATAGCTTTGTACGAACTATTATAGAAGAATAAGTCACTGTAAATGCAAAAACTTCCCCAAAAATGTTCATAAACTCTCAAGAACATTTTGGGGAAAGGCAGAGACGATTTGGGTGATTCCACATCTGTTTTCCACCAAATTTCTTCCTGAAGGTAAGGATTTTACTCCCCTACTCTAGTACTTCAATTCTCGGATAGTAGAATTGATAGTTACGGGCTTGGGGGAAGGTTTGGATTGACCTAAGAAGGTAGAATCTGGTGAAAATAGGGATTCTAGGGTGTAGAGTTCTTGGGTTATGGTTATTATTCCTCATTCATGATTAAAACACCTTAATTCACTTAATGTATCCATAAAAATGATAGATGTAGGTGAATTAATAGTGGAAAAGCTCTGGGATGGGTGGAATGATTATGGGTTGGCCTAGGGACTAGGATTTGAGTATAATCTGGGTATTATTAGGCCATTTGGATTGATTGTAGCTATGTGTAATTGTTTTTAGACCAAGGGCAAGCGGAAGCCTCAGGGAACGGACATGCTCAGGTCTAGTAGAGCTTTCAGGCTACTTGAGGTAGGTGATGGTTATTGTTTTCCCAAATGCAATATGTGTTCATGTAACTGTAGCTTAGTAAGGTATGTGCATTGCATGCTTAGGGAATGGAATTATAAATGTCTAAGTATCAGGGTGTCAAACATGTGAAATGAATGTGGTTTTGTTGTTTGTTGGATTACAAGTGTGATTTTGTTCATTAATTATTGACTTGTTGGATTGTGTGTGACATTCGATTGGCTCAAGTACCATGCTTGGTATGGGATACTTATCAGTTGGCTCAAATACCATGGTGGTACAAGTTCTATAATGGTTGGCTTGGTACCACGCCCAGTACGGGTTTAACTACACTTGCTGATTATATTTTATTGATGGTTATATGAGTGGACCAGGTTGGTTGTTGAAACTATGATTGTTGCATATTGGTCAATGAGAGGCCGAGTAGTTGTACTTAAATATGGGATTGGTCCTTGGATAGACCAGGAATTTCATGTTAAATACTTAGGTATTGTTCTAGGGATCCTTGGTTGGTCCGGGCTACTTAAAAAGGGTATATGCTTATTGTCATTGTTTATTTTTATGGTGGTTGTTGAACCTTTCCCATGTGGTTGGTAAGCTAGAAGAGAGACTAAGTGTCTGTGGTTATATTGCTGGCTTGTCATTACATGTTTGTACCGCTTTACTCAGCTTTGTTTTATTGTTTATATGTTATTTATTGGAGTTGGGTGATGATCCTATTAGTACACTATAGTTGTGTGCTGATTCTGCACTTTTTGTTTTGCGAGTACAAGACATATTTTGGGCGGCTTCTACGCGACCTCAGTTGTAGTCCTGATGTTTCCAGATTCCAAGGGTGAGCTACTTCTTTTGGGATACCATGGTTTCATCTAGCATACTTCTAGTCCATTGTTTCAGACTTAGATTCCTGATTTTTGGGGTTGCATCCCTGTTCTCTAGACATTAGTAGATGTTTTGGTATATGACTTTCAGATTCTAGGGGTAGTTTTCCACATGATCTTGTTATTAGTATAATTTTGGCTATAAATGCTAGTTTAAATTAATGCTATTGGTTTTGAGTTATTAGTCTCACTAAGTGTTGATTTAGTTATTGGTTCTCTTATCCGAGGGTTATGGGCGGGTTCTAGTCGTGGTGGTTGGGGTCATGACAAAGATGTGCAGTTGAACAAGCTTCGAAACAAGGTGGTGTCTGGGGAGGCCCAGGATGCTATATTGGACACTGGCAGGGTGATGAGTTTTAAAGGGAGGATTTATGCTCCTTGGGTCGATGACTTGATTTAGAATGTGTTGGCAGAGGCTCATGGTTCGCGATTGATAACGCTCAAACTACACCTCAATTTAAGAAGCGTATGCGATCGTTGTCAAATATATAACCCAACAAGGTTGGGGTCGAATCCCACAGAGAATATGGTGATGATTAAGACTTTAGTGAAGTATGTGACTAGTCGTCAATCATTTCCAGTAAATAAAAGGGGGGTTTTGTAATCAAATTGTAAACAAAACAATAATAAACGTAGGAGTTTAAATCAGTATGAGAGAATGCGAACTAGGGACGTGGTCACCATGGCGTTGTAACAATGTCGATTCTAGGCTTAACTGGGGTCTTTCTATATGCGTGTCACGATGTGATTGCGTCAATTGTATCGTCTAAACGTCTCTCGACCAAATAAACAAATTTCCTTTTATCTTCTCTCGATCTCAAAAAGATGTGCTTTTTAGCTCTCAATCCTAACATCAAGTAGATTAATCCAGTTACGGCATTAATCTTTAAGACGAGAGTTGGTAGTCTCGAAACCTTGTTGTTAATCAAGTTTCCCAGTTTTAATCTCTTTCTCAAGCAAATTAAACCTAGGCATGTTCTAATGTTTGCAACCCACTAGAAAACGTGACATAATGTATGATTAACAACGTGACAATACATAAATCGAACCCAACGCTACCCGGAATCTATATTGCTACGTTTGCCATGGCTCCCACAACCCTAGTTGCGGGAGTTTTAGTTAATCATGCTATAAAGAAAAGAGAAGAGAATTGAATTCATAATAAGGAGAAGAAGTTCTTACAGTATAATGAAAACCAATCTTCAATAATCCAAGAACAAGAAAAACCAAGAACTCACGAACACGAATTCAAGAATCCGAAAACGTGTTGTTGCTCTCAAAAATTGACTAAAAACTATTCTAAAACTATTGGGTGAATTCTAATTACATAAACCTATCATAGGGTATTTATAGGAGTCAAAGAAACCAAATCCAAAACGGGCTAGGAATCCCCAAAACGCGGGTCGCCGCCTCACGCCACTGCCTAAGCGTGACGGTCAGGCTGACGGACCGTCACTGCCTTGACGGACCGTCGCCTGGACCGTCAGCCTTAGGCAGTAGCACTGTCCCTTTGCTGCCTTGGAGTGACGGTCCCAGTGACGGACCATCACATGTGTGACGGGCCGTCACTCAGGCCGTCACACTTAGGCAGATTGCTCTTTTTCGCGTATTTCCGTCCGTTTCCGTGTTTGTTTCCATTTCCTACAAATACAACATAAAAACATCAAAAACAACAATGGTTGCTTG
The DNA here is from genome assembly GCA_003996215.1 of Jaltomata sinuosa. Taxonomy (NCBI): domain Eukaryota; kingdom Viridiplantae; phylum Streptophyta; class Magnoliopsida; order Solanales; family Solanaceae; genus Jaltomata; species Jaltomata sinuosa. The sequence goes on along the minus strand of QJPP01002522.1, from coordinate 2,424 downwards.
AAAACGTACGATTGTTCTTAGTAAAAAGGAGTCGAAAGTGACGTAAGTTAGCGTCACATCAACACCCTCAACTTAAAACGTTCGCTTGTCCTCAAGCAACATAACATAAAATAATAATACGACTCAACTAAGAACACGAACTCATGTCTATAGCACTTCATGGTCATTCAAAACTTATTCAATTAAATCAAGCTCCCTCGTAGCACACGTATGTATGAAACACTAACTTGCAAGGATCCAAACATGTCATTCGGATATGATAGAATATTATGCATACACATACGCAGCTATCCTAACAATCAATAGACAATATAGACATCTTGGTGCCCTCACCACAAAGAAATCCCACACACAAGATTTGGGACTAGGTAAGCGCTCACACTCACAACCGATTTCAAACAATGCACATGCGATACCATAGGCTTGCCCTTACTATTCTATTTCGGTTCTTCAGAAAGCTACTCAGGATCACTACAGGACTTGTTTAGGCTTGTAATGAGGCTTCGGGTGCAGGTATGATACATTTAGGGGTTAGTGGCTAAGCCCTCCTTGGAACCATTTACATCTTATCACCACATAACTTCACTTTATCCATCCTTATTCACCTTTTTATTTCCTTGATTCTAGATACAGGTGCGACCTCTTTATTGACAATTCTTTTTGTTTCTTTTTCAATCTTTTTCATCTTTCTTTATTTTTCTTTTCTTTTCTTAGGCGCACACCCGGATTTTCATTCTATTCAAAAACCAATCATCTCCATCCTCTTTTTTCTTCTCCTTTACCACTGTAGTAGCCACCCTCAACTTAGGCTGATTGCCTACGTCAAGGTGCACAATGTCCATTGGTAGGACCAGGGCCAAAACAGGGATTCAAAGTTAAACAGGAATGGTGACAGGTTATTGAAAGAACAAGGTCAATTATGGCTCGAATAGGGATCAAGGGATTCTTTGTATTTGGACGGTCATATAGGCTAAGTGGACTGCATAAAAAAGGGCCTGCGATCCTTTCCTAAGCAACCAACTTCAAACTTAACAAAATAGACCGGGCAAGTTCTAGATGCATGCACAGAGTAAGAATTTATAACAATTAATCGCACACACTCTTAGCACCAAGAAACTATATCGCTACCAACTATCAAACAACCGCTCGGCTTAAGCATACTCATTCTAATCATATTCACACAATGACATTCAAGGATCCAGCCAGTCAATCGTTTCAACATAAGCTCAAAACCATAAAATTTTTAAAGGGGCTTCGTTTGCTAAGAAATCGCATGCTTTGCTATAGAAAAAAAAAAAATTTAAAAAAAATTTAAAACAACAACCTAAACATGCCGGTTCTACTAGATAGCACACCGTAGGGAAAAGAAATCGGCAACAAAAACCCTTGGTGGTGACTCACAGGTTTCCCAACACCCTCAACTTAGACTTATGCATTGTCCCCAATGCATACATATGAAAACTAAAAGCTGTGAGAATAAAGGAATACCTGTGAAGTCGATATGACTCAGAATCTGGAATGATGTTGGAGACCGCCTGGGTCTCCAAAACAAGAGACCTCAATGGAGTGTGGCGTTCCAGCTTCCTCTTTGGGCTCCATCGCTAGTCGCGACAACTTCTTCGCTCTTTCTTTGCAGATTCTCTTGCGGTGTTTTCGTTTTCTCGATTTACTTTCACCGCCTGCCTCTACATATCTACGCTCTCGCGCCATACTTTTTACAACAGCTAGAGTCTCGACCAAACACTTTTCCTCAAGGTGCACATCCGCAGGAGGTTCCTCAATGGCATTCATGACCGCGACCACTCTCATGTCACTTGGTCGCTTCATCAGCTTGGTTACATCAAACTTGACCAATTCATTGTTCAATCGGAAGGTCAGCTCGTTTTTCTCCATGTCAACCAACACTCTCGCCGTAGCTAACAATGGTCGCCCCAAGATGATAGGCACTTCAAAATCTACTTCGCAATCCAGGATCACAAAGTCAGCAGGGAAGATAAGCTTACCGATCTTCACTAGCACATCAGACAATACTCCAACAGGTCATTTTATCGAACGATCAGCCATCATCACTCTCATGGACGTTGGTTTAGGAGGTCCCAAACCCAATTTGTCATACAATGCTAGCGGCATCAAATTTATACTAGCCCCAAGATCACACATAGCTCTTCCGAAGTTGAGCTTCCCGATGGTACATGGAACAGTGAACGCACCTGGATCTCCTTTCTTTTCCACTAATGATCTAGAGGAAATAGCGCTGCAGTGATGGAGGTTGTCTTCCGGCTCAAAGCTTACCGTCCGCTTCTTTGTAATCAAGTCCTTCATGAACTTGGCATAACCGGGCAGTTGTTCTAGAGCTTCCACCAAAGGTATGTTTATCGAAATTTCTTTCAACATGGTCACGAAGTTCAGGAACTTGCCATCGTC
>QJPP01002521.1:0-109055 GCA_003996215.1 Jaltomata sinuosa | reverse complement strand
GGAAGCATCTTGGGATATGTCGCCTGGGTTCGGATACTTGTTATTCGTGTGGGCATCCTGGTCACTTTATGCGAGACTGTCCGAGTAGAGGTAGGAGTGAGATATCCCATCCTACAGGGTCGATGGCAGCTTCTTCATCTACTATTCGTCCCCCTAGGACAGGACAACAGGCTACACCAGGTCGTGGTAGAGGTAGAGGAGGAGGAGGAGCATCCAGTTCAGGTGGTGGTCAGAATCACACTTATGCTCTAGCCGGTCGCCAGGACTTGGAATCGTCACCTGATGTTGTTACAGGTACATTGACTATTTTTACTCATGCTGTTTATGCACTTATAGATCCTAGCTCTATCTTTCATGATGTTATCCCCGCTCGTTGCTGGTTAGGTTGGGGGTAGGCCCTGAGTTATGCCGTAGGACCATTTGTTGTATCTACGCAGTTGGTGAATCTATTATATGCGTGACGAGTTATCGAGATTGTCAGTGTGGATTTAATTGACCATCTCACTTTCGCTGATCTAATCGAATTAGATATGATTGACTTTCGATCTGTTCATTATGGGCATGGACTGGTTAGCTGCATGTTATGCTAATATCGATTGTAGAACTAAGGTTGTCAAATTCCATTTTCCGAAAGAGACAATCCTGGAGTGGAAAGGTAATGTTGCCACGCCAAGGGGTAGGTTTATTTCCTACCTTAAAGCCCAGAAAATGATTTCTAAAGGCTATATTTATCATTTAGTCCGAGTACAAAGTACAGAGGATGGACCAGTGACTCTTCAATCGGTTCCCGTGGTGAGTCAATTTCTAGATGTATTCCCAGATGAGCTTCCAGGAATCCCTCCAGAAAGGGAAATTGAGTTTGCCATTGACCTACTCCCAGATACTCAGCCAATATCAATTCCCCCTTACAGGATGGCTCCTGCAGAATTAAGAGAGTTAAAGGAACAGTAAAACGATCTACTCGAAAAAGGTTTCATTAGGCCTAGTACATCGCCATGGGGCGCACCTATTTTGTTTGTTCGTAAGAAGGATGGGTCTTTGAGAATGTGTATCGATTACCGACAACTAAACAAAGTTACAATCAAGAATAAGTATCCGCTTCCAAGGATTGATGACCTTTTTGATCAGGTGCAAGGCGCCAAATGTTTTTCAAAGATTGACTTGCGATCGGGGTATCACCAGTTACGTGTTAAAGGGGTAGATGTTCCAAAAACAACCTTTAGGACAAGGTATGGCCACTTTGAATTTCTAGTAATGTCTTTTGGGCTTACTAATGCCCCAGCAACTTTTATGGACCTAATGAATCGGGTTTTCAAGCCATTCTTAGATGTATTCGTGATCGTATTTATTGACGATATCCTGATTTACTCGCGGTCCAAAGCCGAACATGCTGATCATTTACGTGCAGTATTGCAAACACTTCAGAATCATAAATTATATGCGAAGTTCTCCAAATGTGAGTTTTGGTTGACTTCAGTCGCTTTTCTTGGCCATATAATTACAAACGAAGGTATTAGTTGACGGCCAAAAGATTGAAGCAGTAAAGAATTGGCCGAGGCCCTTGAATGCTACAGAAATCCATAGTTTTTTGGGCTTAGCAGGTTATTACCGAAGGTTTGTAGAAGGGTTTTCTTCTATATCTGCACCATTGACAAAGTTGACTCATAAAGCTGCCAAGTTCCAGTGGTCTGATGCATGTGAGCAGAGTTTTCAGGAGTTGAAGGGCAGGCTTACTTCAGCACCTGTCTTAACTCTGCCAGAGGGCACAGAAGGTTATGTTGTTTATTGTGATGCTTCAAGGATTGGGTTGGGTTGCGTTTTAATGCAACATGGTAAAGTTATTGCCTATGCCTCGAGACAACTAAAAAAGCACGAACAAAATTACCCTACTCACGATCTTGAATTGGCAGCAGTTATATTTGCCTTGAAAATTTGGCGCCATTACTTGTTTGGAGTCCATGTAGACGTGTTTTCGGACCACAAAAGTCTACAGTATTTATTCAAATAGAAGGATTTAAATCTAAGGCAAAGAAGGTGGCTAGAGTTACTAAAGGATTATGACGTAGATATTTTGTACCATCCAGGGAAGGCCAATGTAGTGGCCGATGCACTTAGCCGCAAATCCATGGGAAGCTTGAGCCACGTGGAAAATAGAAAGATTAAGATGACAAGAGAACTACATCAGTTAGCTAATTTGCAGGTTTGACTACTAGACCAAGGTAATGGGGGAGTTGTTATTCAAAGCACAGCGGAATTCTCACTTATGACAGAGGTAAAGGAAAGAAAATATGATGATCCAGAATTAGTAAGATTGAGGGAGGAAATTCCACAACAAAAGCAACCACTAATAGAGCTTAAGGAGGATGGGGTTCTGAGATATCAAGGTCGTCTATGTGTACCTAATGTCGGGGAGCTTCGGGAGAAAATTTTGGCAGAAGTTCACTATTCCCGCTATTCAATCCATCCAGGAGCGACGAAGATGTATCATGATCTTCGACAGATTTATTGGTGGAATAATATGAAGAGAAATATTGCAGAGGTTGTAGCCCAATGCCCGAATTGTCAACAGGTAAAAATTGAACACCAGAGACCGGGAGGTCTAACTCAAAGTATAGTGATACCTACCTGGAAATGGGAGGTGATCAACATGGACTTTATTACAGGCTTACCCCGTACTTATCGGAAGTATGATTCCATATGGGTGATTGTAGATAGACTTACAAAATCAGCTCACTTTTTGCCAGGCAGGACAACTTATACTGCTGAAGATTATGCCAAGTTGTATATTAGTGAAATAGTTCGACTTCATGGTGTCCCAATTTCCATCATTTCAGATAGGGGTGCTCAGTTTACAGCAAATTTCTGGAGGTCTTTCCAGAGAGGCCTAGGTACTCAAATAAGTCTCAGTACAGCTTTTCATCCACAGACAGATGGACAAGCTGAACGCACTATTCAAACACTCGAAGATATGCTACGAGCTTGTGTACTAGATTTTAAAGGGAGTTGGGATGACCATTTGCCACTAATTGAGTTTGCTTATAATAATAGCTTCCATGCAAGCATTCAAATGGCTCCTTATGAGGCTTTATACGGGAGAAAGTGTAGATCACCAATTGGGTGGTTTGAAATTGGAGAAGCAGGATTATTAGGGCCAGACCTAGTTAATCAGGCAATGGAGAAGGTGAAGCTAATCCGAGAAAGATTACTAACAGCCCAGAGTAGGCAGAAATCATATGCAGATGTGCGACGTCGGGGTTTGGAATTTAATATTAGTGATTGGGTTTTCCTAAAGGTTTCGCCCATGAAAGGCGTTATGCGATTTGGTAAAAAGGAAAAGCTTAGTCCAAGATATATTGGACCATACAGGATCATTCGGAGGGTAGGAAAAGTGGCATATGAGCTAGATTTACCCACAGAATTGGAGACAGTCCATCCTGTATTTCATGTATCGATGCTACGAAGGTGCATAGGAGATCCTTCACGTATTATGCCTATTAAAGATGTTCAACTTTCTGAAGACTTATCCTATAACGAAGTACAAATTTCTATCCTAGATCGTCAAGTTAGGAAGCTCAGAACCAAAGAAGTAGCCTCAGTAAAGGTGTTGTGGAGAAATAATAATATTGAAGAAATGACGTGGGAAGCCGAAGAAGAAATGAGGAAAAAACATCCCCAGTTATTTATGACTTGAAGATAGTACAGAGGTAAGTCATATTCTTATATTCTTGATACTCTTCCTACTATGCAAATATGATCAGGTTTAAACATGTGAAAATGATTACATTTAATTGTATATAGTTGTATAGCCCTGTGAGGCATTGTGCTGGACTTTTGCTGAGTTTCAGGTTTTTGGACAGTTCCAATTATAAAGGAAACTCTACCGAAATTTCAAAAAAACCTAAGGGACTAGAGCTCTATATGCATTACCCTCATTCGAGGACGAATGATTCTAAGGGGGGAAGGATATAACACCCCGTACCTTTCAAAACCTATGTGACTAAGTAAATATCGACGAAGGTATTTGAGCTCGAGATTGTGGAGGGGTACTTTGGCCTAGAATTTGAAATGGTCAAATGTATATAAGTGTTAAGTTAAATTATAAGGAGGAGGGTTTTGAAAATGAGATAAAACAAGTGAGGTACTTGCTCGACTTATCTAAGCTCTTAGGTGACAAGTAGGTGCTTCACCTACCTACGCTAACGAACTAAGTTCCGAGGGCCGATTACGGGCAGCAACACCATGGATTATTAGACCTAATGGTATCCCAAATGAATCTTAAAGTTGGCCCATCAAAGCACAACCAAATCTGGCCCAAACAACTACAAAAGGTAGCCACCAATATTGACCACATTTTGACCCAAGAAAAGCCCAAAATCAGCCACAAAACTTAACCCTTTTGAGGCCCAAGAAAAGGGTAATTTTGGCCCAAGTTTCTTGACCCATTTTGGCCCAAATATACTCAAAAAATGTCGGCCAAAAAGGTCCCTTTATACAGACCTTTTGTTGATCAATATTGATCACAAAAAGGTGGAAAAATTCTCTCTTATCTTCTTTCCTTTTGGCAGCCCCTCTCTCCCTTTAGGATTCTAAGAAGATCAAGATTCATTCAAGCTTAAGGTGAGTTAAACAACTTGTTATCTTGATATTAATCTACTACATATAGCTAGGATATCCTATGGTAAGAAAGACATGAACTATGGCAGCCCCTTTCTTAAGATTTAACACATAGAAATTGTGTAACAATTAAGAGATTTCTTCTTCTCTTGTTGGTGTATGTGTAGGGGGTACTTAAGCTTTTCAAGGCATCAATAAAAAGAGGATAAAAACACCCCTTCAAGTGTGGTAATTACTCTGCCCATAATAATATTTTTGGATTGAAGTTCGGATGGACAATTGTTGTTGAATTGTTGTTAAGAACTCACGGGACGGCGATCGGAAGCCGTGGGTTCAATGTGTTGCTATTGTATTTCAGCATGGTGAGTTGTGTAGGGGAGGTTTGATGTGTTTTGTATTATTGGAGGCAGTAGGTTGGTGTGTGTGTGATGTGTATTTGATAAGGGGAGAAAGGTGTGACGATACACCTTTAATTAATGCAAAATACGTAAATCTGCCTGGGAAATGTTTAGCTACTGTTTTGGGAATGTTGCAGCAGGTTTAAGAGCTAATATTAGCTTCATTATACCCTTGTGTTGTAGATTAACTTAATAATGGAAAGTCCAAGTTGTGGTAAGCGCAATCTTCGGAAGGAACGAGGTATGTTAAGGCTTCTTTATTCCTTATCGGCATGAATCTAGAAATAGAACTCTAAATCTCCGAAAGAAGGAATTTGAGTATTTTGTTGTAAGAGAGCTGATTTGGTAACTCAACAAGTCTTAAGGAACTAATTTATACATTATGGTGATTCAAGTCGCCTTCTTATAAAAATCTGATTCTTTTTGCACGAAATGTAAGTTATCCTTTTGTCAAGTTTCTTCTTTGTATTGTGATCCCTAATCAAGCTTTAGAAAGTATACAAGGAAAGTTAGCAAGTCAAATCCCCATTTATATGTGTTTGGTATGTTGAGTCCAACACCTAGTAAGCCAAGGCTAAAGAAGTTATCTAAATGAACCTTCATAAATAACAAGAATAGCTTTGAAGGTCAATCTAGTAATACACTTATTATGCGTGGTTTGCGTGTTAGTGTGCACCGAGGTGCTACTGCCATATTGAGGCTATTATATACATAGTGTGCACCGAGGTGCTACTGCCATATTGAGGCCATTATACACATAGTGTGCACCGAGGTGCTACTGCCATATTGAGGCCATTATATACATAGTGTGCGCCGAGGCGCTACTGCCATATTGAGGCTATTAAATATAGGGTGCGCCGAGGCGCTATTGTGGTTCAGTGTGGGTTATAAAGAGTGAGTTGCAGCGTGAGTTAATGCATGTGTTGTGTTCTAAAAAGAATAAAGGAGAAAGAGCTTAATGAGTCTTACCAATTACAGTTTACAAGTTTCATATTTTATCTTGTTCGGATTTACTACTTGCGACTTGCTTTTATGTTTCTACCTTACATGCCAGTACATTATTGTCGTACTGACGTCCCCATTGCCTGGGGGCGCTGCATACATGCCTGCAGGTCCAGACAGATACCCAGACAGATCTCTTCAGTAGGAGTTGCAGAGTTCAGCCATTTTGGTAAGCTCCATTCTTCCTGGAGCTGACGAGTCAGAGGTCTAGCTTATATTTTGACCAGGTTATGTATATGTACAACTTATGGGTAGTCCAGGGCCCTGTCCTGGATATGAGATATTTTACTTATTCCTAGAGGCTTGTAGACGTGTATATGTATATCAGTGTTGGGTATGGCCTTATCGGCCTTGAGTTGCTTAACTACAATTAAGCTTTTAGTGTTTCAAATTGCTATTCTTAGAGACCTTGTCGGTCTCAGACCCCCAGCAGGTTCAATAGAGATACACTCTATTTTGACACCCTCGGCCTTTTGGGGCTCCGGGTGTCGGTCATGCCTCCCATGGTTTGGGGCGTGACAGTAGTGTTCCCCATGAGATCATAACTTAGTAAGATGTTGTACTTAGTAAACTAGCTTGGTGATTAGCATGCAAAATTGATAAGTTAGGTTAACCTAAATTGTTGGTCCGATAGATAGATGAATTTCACCACACGCCTTGATCCAGCCGTGGGTGTATGAATTACTAACCCTTACCCTGGATCCCAGATTAGCTATTCTTGAACACGGTCAAGCTATTAGATGAGGGTTGATAGCCTCAAATTTCCATTATTGAACAACCCTTTTCCTATCCGTTACCTCCTTGGTCCTGCAAGTAAGGATAACGTGAGTTCTAATATTTGCAATCGTTAAAATGAAATCAAAGTGAAGGGAAGAACAATACATGCATGAACACTGCCCTAAAATTACCAAGTACTTTGCCTACTTTGTTAATCCTTCATGGTTCCCACAACCCTAGTTGTGGATTTAGTTACTCAAGTTCATAAGTAAACAATCATAAGTTATTGGTGCATTCATGATCATACACATACAATAAGAAGTAAAGAAATCTGTGAACTTGAATAGATGAAGATGGAAGAAAGAACAATGAACTATGAATGTGTATAGCTCTCAAAACCAAAAATAAACCACGATCACAATATTTCAAATGTGTTTCCTACAAAATATCGAGCATAAAATGTAAAATAAAACCTAGGAAAAGTATTTATAGACAATGAAAATCCTGTCCTAACAAAACTAGGAAACTGAACTCGGCATGGAGCACAAATTGGATGATGACCCATCATTCCAAATGACAGTTTGTAGTCTTCTAATGTCAATCGTGGTCCTAGCTGGTCAACATCTTCTGTCATGAGAAAGTACGGGTGGAACCACGAGTCGTACTTCTGAATGATGGTTTGTCTCCTGACTCATGGTTTCTTGGTCCTTTCTTGTGCCTTCTCTGATTACTGACCACGAGTTTGACAGGATGGGTCGTACTATGGAAGTACGGTTCGTACTGTGATTCGTGCTTCCTGCTCCTCCTTTTGCACATCTGTAGTACATCCGATATACGAGTCGACAGGATGAGTCGTGGTTTGGAACCACAACTCATAGACTAAGTCGTACTTCTCCTCCTTTCTTGCACAGTTTATAAACTTTTGTGTATGAGTCAGCAGGACGGGTCCATGGTCCAGAACCATAGATCGTTAAGTGATCCGTCATCTCTGTAGCCTTTCTTTTTTAGCTCAATTTCCAATACTTTGCTCTAGGATTCATTTTCATGCACAATTAACAAAAGTATCAAATCTATCAATAAAAGGCTAAGGAACTTGCGATAATCCTAAGTATTAAGCACCAAAAGTGACATACTTCTATATCATATCAAGGTGCTTGAACTATCAACAGGTGATGAGCACCAGAGGCCAGGCAGTTGACTCAGCGGCTACCCATTACAGAGTGGAAATAGGAGCTGATAGATATGGACTTGGTAATTGGTTTGCCATGCACTTTGCGTAGATTTGATGCTATTTGGGTCATCATGGATAGGTTGACAAAGTCGGCTCACTTTTTGCCAATTCAGAGTTTCTACAGTTCAGAGAGGTTGGCTCAGATTTACATTCATGAGATTGTCCGTTTGTATGTGGTGCCAGTTTTTATCATTTTTGACCATGATACTCAATTCACTTTGCATTTCTAAAAGTCTATTCAGAGAGAGTTGGGTACCATGGTTGATCTTAGCACTGCTTTTCATCCTCAGACTGATGGTCAGTTAAAGCATACTATTTTTAGGTTCTGAAGGATATACTGCGGGCCTGTGTTATTGATTTTGGAGGTCAGTGGGACCAACTCTTAGCCTTAGTAGAGTTCGCATATAATAATAGTTATTATTCCAGTATTTAGATGGCTCCATTAGAGTCTTTGTATGGTAGGAAGTGTCGATCTCTATTGGGTTGGTTTGATGCCTTAGAGGTTAGGCCATGGGACACTGACTTGCCTAGAGTAGGCAGAAGAGTTATGCTGACCAAAGGATTTGAGAGTTAGAGTTCATGGTTGGTGACCGTGTGTTTATTTGGGTGTCACCCATGAAGGGCGTGATGAGGTTTGGGAGGAAGGATAAGCTCAGTCCTAGGTTTATTGGGCTGCTTGAGATCCTTCGTCATATTAGAGAGGTTGCTTATGAGTTGGCCCCTGCCTTCTGCTCTTTCTTGTATTCATCTAGTTTTCCATGTTTTTATGTTGCGGCGATATATTTTGAATGAGTCTCACATGCTCAGTGGGATTCAGTTCAGTTAAATGAGTCTCTAGCCTTTGAGGAGGAGCCTGTTGCTATTTTGGACAGACATGTTAGAAAGTCGAGGTCCAAGGAGATTCTGTCATTTAAGGTTCAATGGCAGCATCATCCTATCGAGGAGGTTGTATTGAAGATCGAGACAGATACACAGACTCGCTATCCTCACCTTTTCGAGCCTTCAGGTATCTTCCTTTCTTTATCTTTCAAGGACAAAAATTCTTTTAGTAGTGGAGTATGTAATGACCTTCTAGATCATTTTCTTGATTTTTCATGCTTTTTCTGCATTTAGAGCTTTCTCACAGCAGCTACAGGTCATTTAAGACTTGCTAGGACTGATGGTTCAGTTCTCGAGCAGTTCTTTGTGTTTTAAGCTGATTTCCCTATTTTGCAACTCTTAAGGCCGGTAGAGTTGACTTTGGTCAACATTTGGAAAATATAGACTTGGATGAGATTTTTGTCATTTTTGTTAGCTTCTGAACATTGACTTTGGTCTAGAGGGACCGTTGGTTTGGGTTTCGAGGCTTCAAGAATCAATTTGGGCTATTGGGTTCTATTTTGGTAAAAGTTGGTTTTTGGGTGTGGGGCCCACTTTTCATTAAAAACAATCTCCGTTGGGGATTTTGTCAGTTCCATTAAGTCTGGAATGCTGTTTTTAGTAGGGTAGCATAGTTTGATTGCATCTGTGGGACCCTGGATGAATCTCGAGGGTCTGTCCGGTGACTTTTTAAGTCGCCGGAAGTTGTTGTTGGTTGGTTGCTGTTGCAGCAATAGCCAACCCTTCGCCTACGCCAGGGGTTGACTGTGTACTTGAAGAGACGCCGGGCACACTACTTTTTCCCTTTGCCTAAGCGTGGCCTTTGCCGCCTACTCCATGCCCACGTGTGCGGTGGCCACCCCGCGTGCACGCTAAACAGTCGCCAGGCCCTGCCTCCCCTTGCCCTTCACGTGCATGGTGCCAAGCCGGCTACGCGAGGCTGCGTGCACGGTGGCCTTCCCGCGTATGCATAAGCATGGCCTGACAGCTTTATATGATCAACTTCATTTTTATCTCCTTTATTCCAAAAACATCCTTTAGAGTTGAGCTCAAAAGATGGTTCAAGATTCCTTTTTCATCTCCAATTATTCTAGTAAGTCCTCGTTTCCCCCTTCTCCCTTCTAGTCATCTAATTCATGTTATCCTTCTTTGCTTCTATTTAAATTTCTTGTTAAAAATCTTGACCAAAGTGGACTTTAGGGTTGTTTTGGGCCCCGAAATGAGTCTTGTTAGCGATCAAATTTTGGGCATGGTTTATACACCTGCTGTGAACATAATTGTAAATTTTGTTTTCTATTTTATTTCGTGGGCCTCGAGGGTAATTTTTTGACATGATTTTCGGATCAAAATTCCATATAGCAATATAGGTGTCATTCTTCTCGTCTTGACACTTGGTTTATGTTCTTGATAGCATGGCAGTATTCTGGGGCTATTCAATGTCTTGAGCTAAGGCACACGAGTGAAGGTTTGTGCTTGTAGTTCAGCCCCGAGGTAATTTATGGTTTATTTATTTTAGACTTGGATTAGTTAAATTTTATATGTTATGGGTTGCATGAATGTTAGGATAGGTTTTAGGTTAGAATTAGGCTTAAATCATTTTTTTCGCTCATTTTGTCCATTTTTAGGACTGTAGAATAACACTACCATGTTTATCCTTAGCTTAGGGTATTGTAGAATTGTTTTGACTAGCCTATAATCCTTAGAGTAACTTTAGGAGGTTTAAGAGGTAGAGTAGGTGCCTTATTTTATTTTCATTTTATAGTTTCATTTTTTCGTTGTTATTTACCATTAAATTTGTGTAACTATGGGCCCGAGGCCATAACTTTGGACTAGACAGAGTTCCAGGTGAGTACCTTTTTTTGGGGTGCTTTGGCCCTATCTTTGGTGTTATATCTCTGTCTTTGCTTGAGTGATGTACCGCTTACGCTAATTTCTGTATTCATGGACTTGGCATATAAATGGATTTTCCTAAGAAAGAAAGGTTGTCTTTTCAGGTTAAAAAGGATAGTTTTTTGTTATTATTTCATATTTAAAGGGTTTTAAGAAGGATTTGCACTACCTTACCACTGATTTTGGATTTAAGAACTAAACAACTCCTTTTTTTTTACTGATTTTTTATCTTCGTGGTGGATATTTTTACCTACTGCATGTCATATGTAAGATTCCGAACTCATGTTTACTTTCCACATGTCCATTGTAAGATTATAATCGCCTCTCCCATGAGAGAGAATGGATTAGCATCCTCATTTGCAAGTCCTCATTTGAAAGTCCTCCATACAAGCCCTTCATCTGAATCAAATGTTGCATAATGCTTGTCACGTGAAAGACTGCATTACCAATAGTGGGAGGTAAGCGAATGGCACCCGCTGCACAATGTACTAATAAAACCATCCACGCTACCGTGTTCGCTAGAGTGGCTCATGACTAAAATGTTCACAACACAAAACCAACAAACACGTAAAAAGAAAACAAAATGCAAGACTTATGCTAATCAATAAACAAAAGATGGCAATCAAAAACCAATCCCCGGCAATGGTGTTATAACATCCAAAATAACTCTCTAGTTAAGGAGGTGGTTGTGCTTATCGCAAAATAATTACCCAATTAGAGTCAGGGTTTAATCCACGGGGATTGGAGTAGAGATTTACCAAAATTTGTAAATTGATTTGCAAGAGCATGCATATTATATAAACAAATAACAGTAAATTGGGGGAAAAGTGTAAACAAGTATTTGTTTTGGTAAGCAAGATGGAAAGCAACACAATTGTTAACTAACAAGGATGGAAATACTAGAGGTGTGCTTGCGATGGGGTCATACGTTGGAATTGGGATAAATTATTCAACTCATACATAATTAAGGTGTAGGTAGCCTTGGTTAAAGGTATTCTTGAATGTTTTTCAACCTATCAAACAAGTATAAGCCTTGGATTCTTTCAAAACCCAAGGCTTAGCAACAATACAACCAAATGGCGTAAGTGTGTGAGTTATTTCTAGTCTCACCCTCAGATGAGAAATTCTTAAGTTGATCTATTTCTAGCCTCAATTATTGATAGGATTCCCAAATTCTTACTACAAATCCTTATCCAATTATATAACTTCTTTCTCAAGCAAGAATATAATTAGAAAGCTAAATTAATGTTTGCAACCATCAATTATTTAATTAAAACTTGAAGGATTTGCTAGACACACACATAATAATCAATTATAAGCATAAATAATCAATACCCAATCCTAATTTCAAACACCAATCATTGCACACACCCCTAGAAAGGAATTTAGATACTCATAGTAAAGGGAGAAGAAAATATACAAAGTGCTAATCATCAATTCCATTCATTATCATAAACTATCTTCAATTCCAATCTTAAAGTTGTTAACAATGGAGTTTTCTTCACAAGTTTCAAGGAATAAGAAGCTCTAGAATATACTACAAAGTGTACTCTATGAACAATATTCTAATTGGGGAAAAACTTGGTGTAAAATCCTTGCACAGATCCCAAAAGGGTCTTGGAAGCTTCCCAATTATTCAATAGCTTTTCAGAACCATTTTGCCCTTTGGGTCACTTGCAATTTGACCTGCGCTGGGACATGCGATCGCCCTTGATGACTTGCGATATGCAAGTGCCAAGTCTCGTGGGTAGTGTGAAACTCTTTGCTTGCGGCTCCATCTATGCAGGCACTTATAAATGCCCTTGGGAACTTGTGGCATGCAGGTGCCTATGTTGTTAGGAAGTGTCCAAGATCCACTTGCATTGGAACCTCTAAATGTAGGTGCCAGCTTGTGACACGCTGGTTCTGATGCACATCCTTAGCAGATCTCTTCTCTCCATATCATCTCTTGACTTACCTTCCATTTATGGCTCATTTGGGTTCAAATCTTTTTTTATCTTTATTGTTCAAGAATGCTTGCATATAAGAGAATAAAAGCATAAAACCCTTCTAAACATCATCAAATAAAGTCAATAACTCGTGATTAATGGATAAAAAAGTTGGTAGATTGCCAACTTATCATGAACGCAGCCAGCCCATCGCTTACACAAAGGGTTGGTTAAGGCTACACCAGTTGGTGAAAAACAAGCAATTCTACAAGGTTCAAAATGCTCGGATGGACCCTCGAGATTCATCCAGAATCTCATGCATGCAAACAAAATATGCTACCTTACAAAAAATGGCGTTTCAGACTCAACCGAATCTACAAAATTTCCAATGGAGATCATTTCAATGAGACGTGGATTCCACACCCAAAATACCCATTTTAGCCAAGAGACAACCAATAGCCCAAAATGAATCTAGAAGCCTCAAAACCCAAACTAGAGGTCCCACTAGCCAAAAGTCCATGCTCCAGAGCTAATGACGCTAGCAAAATTCTCATCCGAATTTATTTACTCGTAATGTTGACCAAAGTCAACCTTTTCAACTTTAAGAGTTTCAAAATATGGAAATAGGCTTAAACCATAAATTAACTACCCAAAAACTGAATCGTCAGTCTCAGCAAGTCATAAATGACCCATATCTATTGCGGGAAAGCTCAAAATTTTGAAAAAGCACAAAAATAGAGAAAATAACCTAAAGTGTCATTACAATCTCCTAATTCACACCACCTAGTCTTTGGTGCTCATACTTCACCTATTGACAATTCAAACATTTGGACACAAACTCCATGATGTCTCTTCATCCTACACCACCAATAATCTCATCTTAAATCATGTTTATCTTTGCTACACCCAATTGAATAGGATACCTTGAATTGTGAGATTTTCCACGACCACTCTAGTCAAATTATCAACTCTAAGAACACAAATGTGACTTTTGATCCTTAAAACCCCTTCTTGGTCTAGAATTGCTTCCTTAGCTTCGCCTTTTAATACTTTATCCCAAATTAGGAATAACTCCTCATCTTCAAACTGTTTGGCCTTAATATATTCCATCAAAAGTAATTGTTCCCCAATACAAGCAAGAACTCTATCGACTCAGAAATATCAAGTCTTACAAAATTATTTGCCAAACTCTAAACATCCCTAGCTGAATATTACTCCTCCATTTGAAATAAAGCAAGACTATCATACTCATAATCTTTCTACTCAAGGCATTCACCACCACATTGGCCTTGTCGGGGGTGATAAATGATAGTTATGTCAAAATCCTTAAGTAACTCCAACCACCTTCGTTGTCTCAAATTCAGATCCTTTTGATTGAATATGTACTTATAGGTTGTGATGATTGGTGAAAACCTCACAATGGACTCCATATAAGTAGTTACTCCCAATCTTCAAAGAAAATATTATTGCTGCCAACTTTAAGTCATGAGTGGAGTAGTTTTTCTTATAAATCTTCAATTGCCTCAAACATAAGCTACAACTTTTCTCATTGCATCAAAACACATCCCAAAGGAATCCATAAATCATCACAATACACCGTGAAGCCTTCACCTTTCATAGACAAAGTCAAAATAAGAGATAAGGTCAACAATGTCTTGAGCTTTTGGAAGATTTCCTCACACTTAGTGGACCACTGGAACACAATATTCTTTTGAGTTAATTTGGTCAAAAGATATGCAATAAAAGAGAACCCCTCCATGAACCACCTGTAAAAACCTGTCAATCCTAAAAAACTCTGAATCTTTATAGGTCCAGTAGTCCTAGCTCCATCCTGAACTGCCAAAATTGACCATTTGGCAATGAAAAACTTAAGCAGGTCATGAAAAACTGAGACAATACCTGTGATTAATGCATAGAATGACTTTTCCTTTTGTCTACTATAGAATGCATAGCAAAAAAAATAATCACCCTTTTTCCAAGCAACTCCTCTACCACCACCACGCTTATCTGTGGTGTTGTCATGACCTGAGCCTAGAACTTAGACGTAGACAACATCTGATGCCAATACTAGCCAAAGAAAACTATCTAACATATGGCATGAGCATTTAACTAACATATTGTGGTAGACATAAGTAAGGCATAAAGACATCCTTTAAAAGAAATCAAATTTCATTAGTTTACTAATAAGAAAGCCTAAGTCTTTTAAACCAAGAGAATATGAAAGTCAAAAGTTGAAAATAATATATGTCTGACATCTACAATGTTAATGAAGCCTCTAAGTAAGAAAAAACAATATCTATCGGTACAAGGATCCCGACATACCTTTATTAGACTAAGGACATAGTAATTACCATAGATTAAGCCCTTATAAGTTAAGAGGGCTTACCAATAGCTGAAAGCGAGTGATTTAATGATGCATATGATCATGAGCCTATTAACCTTAATTTGCATTATAAAATAATGTAGAGCTGAATCACATAAGTAAATGGAATGCACTTTATGTAAAATAGTTGAATGAAACATAACATAAAGGTATGACAACTGATGAGTTGGTATTTTACCAACTTATTAGTTCCTTCAGAACTAATTAATTTTTTGATTTGTGTGCATTTACGTGATTTTTATGTTATAATATTAACTTGTGTAGGCATTCAGGAGTTAAGTAAAGAATCACAAATACAAAATGGGAAAACTTTAAGAAAATGAGGACGAAAACCAAATCCAAAGTGTTAAAGAAGACGGTTGAACTAAAGCAGTATACGGGCCACAAAAGACCATGTGTGATTGCACAAACCTCTGTACAAAGCACACAAGGGAAGTAAAAAAGAAGCTAAACACTAGAATGCAAAACTGGGACATCTGGACTGCACAAGCCGGTGTGCAGCTAGAGATAGTATTCATTTAATGATTATAGCTAGAGATAGTATAATCAACTTAAGTGAATTATTGGTCGGTTGATTTTGAATACACGTTGGGGTTTGAGATAACCCAAGGTGAAATTGCTTGTGGGTTGAGAAACCATATGTCTAATCTAAACCAATACTACCCATTGCTTAATTAAATCAGAAGTAGATCAAAAATCACAATTGCAATTGGTAATGCCATATAAGAACATTGCTAGGTTTCCCTATCATTGATACAAAGCGCAATTAAAATTGTTGCATTATCAAATTACTTGATATTCTTAAATTCCTCTACCTCTCCTCTGAGGTAGTGGTATGGACTGCGTACACTCTACCCTCCCCAGACCCCACGCTGTGGGAATACACTGGGTATGTTGTTGTTGCCTCTACCCCCTTTTTTGGTTACTTAAAATACAGTAGAGTAGTGAATCTTAAACTGGTTAGGGTAAAACATTAATAGTATTCCCCTTGGAATCTACCCCGACTCATTGTTGGGTAAATTATATTGCATATGATTGTGTACAATTCTTACTTTGAGGAGTGTATTTGGACGCTACAAATTTTGGCATTTTTCCTAGGGAATAAGATTTTAGATTTTCCTTAGTATAGTGTTTGACCTTTATTTGCATTTATCAATTTAATTTTTGTTTTTGGGTTTTTTGTCCTATTATAGGTGACAACATGAGTGCCAATGGTTTTGATGATGCTATCCATAATGGGCATATGGATGATGATAATCTAGGACATATAGGCATGACTAGTGTAATTCACCTACCTCCCATTTTATGGAATGCAAATTTCAATGTTACTAGCACCATGTTAAATCTACTTATCATGAAGGGCTTGTTTGGGGGTCTCCCTAATGAGGACCCAAATAGGCATCTCAAGAATTTTGCTGAAGTTGTCTTATATTTCAACATTTAGAACATCTCCCAGGAGTCTATTAGATTGAGGCTCTTCTCATTCTTTCTTATGGGAGAGGCCACTATATGGTTGGATGAACTACCTTAGGATTCAATTACTACATGGGCTGAGCTTATGGAAGTATTTCTTCAAAGGTTCTTTCCACCCTCTTGGATACTTCAACTCTAGGACAAGATTACAAATTTCTGACAATTGCCATCTGAACCACTTCATGAAGCTTGATCGCAATTCAAAAAGAAACTTCAATAATGTTTTACTAATGGGTTTCCTGACCATGTCTTGTTGTAATATTTCTATAGGTCACTTGATTCCATTAATAATTCAGTTTCCAATAATATGACCGAATAATTCTCTTATAGGTTATTTGTATGGTTGCTAGTGGGTTGTTGGATTGAATGACTAAGACTAATAGAGCTTGGCATACAAAGGATTCTGAGGTTGCTCTGGAGCCCTCCTTCATGGCTATATCTAATAAAATGAGGAAGAAAGAGGAAAAGAGGGATGAAAGCATGGAAAATCTTATGAATCCAATGGATTTGCTCAAAAAGCATGTTATAGGTCTGGGTAGTCAAAGTGTCTAAGCCATTTGGTCAAAAGGAAGTTAGAGTCGAGTTGATGATAATTGTGATTCTCTATTTAAATAAGAGGCTCATTTTGTTAAAAATCAAGAGATGGGTTCCCAACCTAGCTATAAAGATCCTAACCAAGGGATTTGGAGGCAAGTCCAAAGGAATCAAAGTTTGAACTAAGATCGAGAAAGAGATAGCAATTGGAGGGATCATTAAAGGAATGGAAATCGAAGAGAATATGATGGTAATTATAGGGATCGTTATAGATATTGCTATAACAATAAAGGATCTAATGCCTATGTTCCTCCCAAAGGTTATCAAGTATATGTGAGTGACCCTACTAGTTCAAAAGTTTAAGATATGCTTGCTAAGGTGTTTAAGAGAGTGAAGTATACCGATGTTTGGATTAGAGATATGAGAAATGAAGTGTTAATGTTAAATCAAATGGTGATATCTCACTCAGCTTCTATCAAATACCTTGAGGCTCAAATGAGTTAATATCTGTCGTGATTAATCCAAGAATAAAAGGAACTCTCCCTAGTAACACTGAGCATAATCTAAAGAATGGTAATGCTCATTGTGTGACTATTATTACTAAATGTTGATGTTGAAAAACCTGAGGCTAAGGGGAAAGTGTTGAAAAACTGGTTGGTGTAGATGATATTCAAAGGGGTGATGTTCAAGACCACACACAATAAGAGGTGATTGTTGTTGATAAAGAAAAGAAGGATGAAGTTCCTAAAGCTCCATTTCCTATTTTGAAATGTCCTTACCCTTTTCCCCAAAGATTAAAGAAAAAGAAAGAAGATGTTCAATTCAACAAGTTCTTGACAATGTTGAAGAAATTGTCCATTAGTATTCCATTGGTCGATGCTTTGATTCAAATGCCCAGTTATGCTAAGTTTTTGAAGGATCTTGGCACTAAGAAGTGGACTATGGGTGTTGGAATAAATGAAATGTCTCATCATTGTAGTGTCATAATATCAAGAAATTTGTCCCCAAAGAAGGAAGATATGAGGGCTTTCACTATTCCATGCAACATTTGTTTGTACCAATTTACTAAAACACATTTTGATTTGGGGGCTAGCATCAACTTGATCCCTCTTGATATTTTTTTATACTTGGGACTTGGTACTCCAAAGACAACCATTATGATATGATTGATGGCGGATCGTACAATAAAGTGGTCTGTGTGCATCCTCTATGATGTTCTTGTGAAGGTAGACTATTTTATTTTTTTGGATAATTTTATGATAGTGGATTGCAAAGTTAATTTTGAAGTCCTTATTATGTTGGAAAGACCATTCCTAGCCACAAAACATGCTTGATGGATGTAGAAAGTAGAGAGTTAAAATTCCATTTGAATGATGAGGTGGCGACATCCAATGTGTGAAAATCTCTAAAAGAAACATAATGACACGAGTGTGATCTTTGCAATTGATACTATTGATGAAATTGTTGAAGCGAGTGTTGAAATAGAGTTTGTAGGTGCAACTTTGGCTGCAATGCTCTTGAACTATGATGATGAAGATATTGAAGATTATGATGAAGTTGTTAATGCTTTGACGAGGTTGGGTTCCTACAGCTACACTCTGAAGAAGCTCGATCTTGACTTAAAAAATAGTGATTCACCACCATCCAACCCACCTATTATAGAGCTACCAACCTTAGAGCTCAAACAACTTCCAGTCCATTTAAAGTATTCCTTCTTGGTGCTAATGATTATCACTGTGGATTTGATTGATTAGCAGGTGGAAGCTCTATTATCCATTTTAAAGAAGCACCTAAAGGTGATTGGGTGGACTAATATTAATATTAATTGTATTTCTCCAGGGATTTGCACCCATAAAATTCAACTTGAAGAATATTGTATCCCTTTAATTAAACATCAAAGGCGTTTAACCCACCTATGCAAGAGTAGGTGAAAAAATAAATAATTAAGTGTCTATATGCCGGTCTGGTATAATACTTGGGTGAGCTCGATGCAATGTATGCCAAAAAAGGGTGGTATAACTATTATTCCTAATGATAATGATGAATTGATTGCCATGAGGTCAGTTACCAGACAGAGAGTATGTATGGACTATCACAAGTTGAATTCATAGACCAAACAAGATCAATTTCCTTTTTACGTTTCTAGGATCAAATGCTAGATAGGCTCACAGGTCAGGCTTAATATTGTTTTCTAGATGTCTATTCTAGATTTTAATCAGATTTATCGCCCTAGAATATCAAGAGAAGACTAAATTCACTTGTCCCTATGGTACATTTGCATTCATGAGAATGCCATTTGGTCTTTTCAATGCCTCAACATCATTACAAAGGTGTATGATGTCAATTTTTACCAATATGGTTGAGTAGTCCATTGAGATATTCATGGATGACTTTTCCATGGTTGGGGACTCTTTGAAGGAATGTTTGGATCACTTGGAAGGTGTGTTGAAAAGACGTGAGGAGACTAATTTGGTGCTTAATTGGAAAAAATGTCACTTCATAGTGAAAAAGGGTATTGTCTTGGGTCACAAAATCTTGGAGAAGGGCATCCTAGTTGATCAAGCAAAGGTTGATTTTATTTCAAAGTTGCCACCTTCCACTTCCATCAAAAGTGTGAGAAGTTTTCTTGGTCATGTGGGTTTCTATAGGCGTTTAATAAAAGACTTCTCTAAGTTGGTCAATCCATTGTGTAAGTTGATAGAAAAAGAGGTCAAGTTTGTATTTGATGATGATTGTATGAAGGCCTTTGAATGTTTGAAGGAAAGGCTCACCACCACTCCTATTGTTGTGGCTACGAATTTTTCTAAACCATTTGAATTAATATGTGTTGCTAGCGGAGTTGCATTGGGGACTGTTCTTAGTTAAAGGAATGATAATATTTTTAAACTAGTTTATTATCCAAGTAAGAATATAAATGGTGCTCAAAGGAACTATATGGTGATGGAGCAAGAATTTCTTGTGGTTGTGTATGCATTTGAAAAGTTCAGTGCTTATTTATTGTGCACTAAAGGGGTTGTTCACACAGATTATGCTTCCATTTGATACCTTGTGATGAGCCTTCCGATCATATTCATATTTTTTGTATTTTTTGCACTGTTAGAGCCTTCCTGTAGCGGCCCCAAGTCATTTAGGGTTGTTGGGACCGGTAGTTTGGTGCCCTGGTCGTTCGTTTGATCGTTTTAGCCGTTCGCCTGTTTTAGAGCTTTAAACTTAGAATATCATTGACTTTAGTCAAAATTCTTATCTAACATGCTCGGAATTGAATTCTAACAGTTCCGTTAGCTCCGGCGCCATCAGTTTGGTCTAGTTGGAACTTTAGTTGAGGTCTGAGAACTTCCGGTGTGAGTTTTGTGTGGTTTTCTCAGTTTTCAGGCCATTTGGAGTTGAAAGTGTAACTTCGGGTGACTTTTGATGATCAGAGTGTCGGATTTGAAATCTAATGATTCCATCAGCTCTGCAATATTGAGTTTGGGCTAGGAAGATTGTTGGTTCTGGTTCCGAGTGAGTCAAACTCATTTTAACCCTTTAAGTTCCTTTCCGTTAGTGTTGACTAGGGTCAACATTTCTCCAAAATGACCCCGTATGGAAGTTTCCTCAATTACGTTGAGTCCGGAACGTTTTTTTCACTCTATTAGCACTATTGGTTTTTGAATATCAGTTTCCGATTATGGTCGGAATGCCCCGTCGAGTTTTCTAAAAAGTGCAAATAATCAGTTGCCGACAACAGCTATTTATTGCTGTCATTTCATTTTTTCCAGCACTTCTTTTCACTTTTCTCACTCTAAAACTCAAAATTCTCTCCACCATTTTGCTCCATTTCAGTTCTAAACCTTGGGGAATTATTTGTTCGTCGATTATCCGTAGTTCTTCTCCTCTTGGTAAGTCATCTTCCCCAACTTTCCTTCTTCGGTTTTTTGCTTAATTCCTCTATTGATGCTCATCCAAAACTTGGATTTTGTGATAGATTTTGCTCCCTAAGATTGTGCATGTTCGTGGGTGTGATGTTTTATCCGTCTTGGGCTGATTTTTCATTGTTTTGGTAAGTAATTCTTGCTCAATTGTTTGTTTTTATTTTCAAAATTTCCATTCTTTAATCCCCAACTTAGGCAAGATGTTTTAGTGACCTTCCTATGTCCAATTGTGCTAAAATTTAGAGCATCCTTTCTTGGCATCGTTGCAGTCATCGTGGTTCTTTTCATTTTTGGTTTCGGGTTATATGCCCTACGAGACCGCTTTTGACCCAGATATCAACCCAGCTACAATTGTATCAATATGGGTATCGTTAGACTTGTCTTAACATTTTATTCATGAATTTAATAGTTTGATTCTAGTTCGGATCTTCTTGGCCTCGGATATCATCGCTCCCGCAGCTTGTCTTCGGACAACAGGTAGGTTACGACTTAACTCTCTAGAATTCGCATATATCGGGTAAAATTGTACTAGTTGGCATCCTTGGGTTGGGTTATTAGGTTGGTACCACAGACCTTGACCTCTTTTCCATGATTCGTCCTATTTCTTTCCTCCATTATGTGTAGTATTCCTATTAGTTGATATATTTATTACCTTTGTGACCCCGTGAGGTCTTGCTGACTCTGGAATATAGAAGGTGGGATTATTAGGAATGTCCACGAGTCCTAGACATAGAAATATCCTTCTAGGTTGGTTATGCTTGCTGAGTAGATTCGGAGCCTGTGCAGGGCCGTTAGGTTGATTGTGAGCTGCCGAGCAACTATTTGGGTTGATCATATCTTTTCCATGCATATAAAGAGGTTTTTCCACGTTTTATTATGATTTTTGGCTTGGGTCCTACGGAAACTGATTTTCTAAACCTTGCATAGCCCGGGGGGGTCTGTTTTCGATGAAATTAGATTTGGAAATGATTTGACTTGATACGTGAATCTTCTTGGGGTAAAACAAGGTTAAAAATATGGTTTTATCATGATTTACTACTATTGCTAGACTCGACCGGGTCAGAGATCTAGCTGAGTTTCCTTACTGATTTGAACTGATATCAGGCTCGGCCAGGTCGAGCATTTGAGATGTTTTTACTACTGTTTTAGACCTAGTTATGCCCGGGCACCCATGGAAGGGCTTTTGAGACATCTTTTTCACTGTTTTTGTCCTAGACAGGGTCTAGGCATGCATATTTGAGACTTAGCCACTGGCTTGAACCCGGATTCAATTCCGGAGGACACATTTTTAATTCTGAGTTTTAATATGGGTTCCAGGACCTCCATGGACCTTGCCGCTTAAGGCCTGAGGCTTTGGGTTGCGTGTGCCGGGGGGAAGGGTATACGATAGAGTAGAGATATACAGGTTGTGTCATTTCATGGAACCTGCCTGCTGGCCTTGATCGACACCGGAAGAGGTACATACAGAGTTTCTATTTCACCCTGAGGTTTTCATGCATCATATCATTCATTGTTTGAGATACCATCCTTGTTTTTTGTGTGTTGATTGTATGCTCCAGTAGTATGGGATGCCGAAGTGTTTGTTTTCACTTGATTGCATTCCTCGATTGTATGGGCGGCCGAGGGACTGTAGGTAGACTCTTGTAACTTTATTCTGATATCATTCCCTGTTATGATCGAGTATGAGTATGATTACTGTAAGGTTGTGAGTTCCTGGATTGAGTTTGCATGACTAGATTGGGTATTAACTCATGTATGTCGAGCATGTCTACCTTTATTCTTCTCTCCCATTTCATTATACTTGAGGTTACCAGTATACCGCCTATTGCTAGAACTTACTTACATATATATTATTTTGCGAGGATCCCAGGTGCGTCCTCCATACTTTCACTTGTGCCTGTTGTGTTTATATATTCTATATGCTAGTCTTATATGTTGTTTTTGATGTCTTCCCTCTAAGCTAGACCTTGTGTGCTTATCGTTGAATTTTGTGACTGTTTGTTCCTACTCTGCCTGCTATTGCTTTTTTACTTATATGTGCCCAGTCGGCCTATGATACCTACTGTGTACCTTATGCTTCGCATTTGGTGCTCACCCTACCCTCTGCATTTTCTAGTGTAGATCCTAGCAAGAGCCATCGATGTTAGTGCATTGGAGACTCGTGCGGGGTGCAATTTTTGGATCATCTAGGTTGAGGGTGAGCTCTTGGTGTTCATAGCTTGACTTTAGTTATCCTTGGTGTATTTTGTACTCTTATAGTTTCAGAGACATTGTGTATATATAACTTTTGGACCTTTGTACTCCTGATGTTGTTCGGCTCTTATACACTTTGATACCAGGTTTTGGGTTTGGCTTAGTTTTTGCATTTTATATGTATTACTCTTGTTATCTATTTTCTTCTCCTTATACCCTTGCTTCCACTTATTTACCGAATCTTTCACTTAAATTGTTAAAAGGTAGCCCATTACTAACCGTTCTGGGCTACGGGGATTGGTTTGCCTACTGGGGGGTTGTAGGTGCCATCATGACCGAGAAATCTGGCCGTGACAACTTGGTATCAGAGCTCTAGGTTCACTGGTGTCATCGGTATAGGATCCAATGTCTAGTATAGTCCTATGGATTGGGGCGGAGACATCCGTGCTCAATCTTCGGGAGGCTAGAGTGACATCTTAGGAAACTGGACTTTTCTTGTCTCTCTCTCGTGCATAGTATCCTTGAAAGTTTCTAGAAATCTCACTTATTCTAGTTCACTATTCTGCAGATGGTTAGTTCGAGATCTTCAGCTTCTGGCAGAGGAGAGTCTGTTGCCCATGCACCTCTGATTCCATCTTGGGGACGAGGTAGTCGCTGGAGTAGAGGTAGGGGTCTATGGCACCCCAGAACAGCGACACCTTCTAGAGCTGCTAGAGTGGATATAGACCATGAGTATGACTATGAGCCAGAGATTATCTCCAGAGTAGCAGAATATGGGACCGGGGATAGCCCAGGCACCACCAGCTCCAGTACTAGTTCCAGCATCAGTTTCTATGCCAGCTTCAACGCCAGCTAATTCTTTAGATATTTGGGGTTTGTTATTTCAGCAATTGGGTATGATTGGGGAGCGTCCTTCTGAGATAGCCCAGACATTCGCTCAGGGGGTAGCCCTGGGTGTTCAGAGTTCAGGAGTAGAGCCTGCTACTGTGGCTCCCTGTGTTGTAGTTGTTCGAGTTCCATCAGTTTCCCAACCTCTTTCTCCTCGCCCTACTTTGACAGAGACGGAGCAGAAGGCCTTGGGTAGGTTTCTGAGATTGGCACTGCTGAGATTTGCTGGTATATCAAGTCAGACCCACATGACTTTATCACTACCAGCAAGGAGATGTTGCACCATTTGGGTTTATTAGAGACTTACGGGGTTGGCTACACTTCATATCAGCTTGAGGGTTCATCGAAGTTATGGTGGAGGGCACATGTTGCTTACAAGCCTTCTACATAACCTACCTTGACCTGATCTGGGTTTTATGAGGACTTTATGGCCAAGTTCTTGCCACAGAGCGACCGAGAGCATCGGAGGGAGGAGTTCACTAGACTTTCTTAGGATAGCATGACCGTCTCAGAGTATGAGACCCGGTTCCATTAGCTTGCTCCGTTTGGAGCCATGATTATGCCTACTAAGGCCAACATAGTTTGTAGATTTGTTTGGGGGCTACGGAGAAAGTTTAGATAGCCTCTAGAGATACTAGTTTCTAGCCTCTAGAGCCTCTAGACTATGCCTGCACAGTTGAGGATTTGTGTCATCATGACACCGAGGCCAAAGATAAGAGGCCTCGATATCAGGGTGGTTACAGTGGTTCTAGGCATAGTGGTAGAGGTTCAGGCCAGTGGGGTCGAGGTTTTCAGCCACAAAAGCATCAGGGTCAGTCTAGCCGACTGGTACAGGCATCACTTTAGGCTTCTTATTCTCAGTTTGAGCAAGGTCAGGGCAGTCAACGAGGTCACAATGTTCAGCAGTCGAGAGGTACAGATTCTGGGGCATCACGTCGTGGTGGCCATTCGGGTTCTGCTGGTTCATCCTGGCCAAGTAGGTCGTCAGGGGCTTGCTATACTTGTGGTGTGGTTGGTCACTTTGCTAGAGATTTCTTCCAGCAGGGTACAGTTCAGCCAGCCGAGCCACTGTGAGCAGTTCAGCCTCTGACTGGAGGGGGTGGTGGTAAGGCTAAGGGTGGTGTCCTACGTAGAAGAGCAGGTGGTAGTGATGGCGGTCGGGCAAGTGGAGGTCATTATCAGTTCTATGCGGTCTCTGGGAGACCGTAGATAGAGGCCTCAGATACCGTTATCACAAGTATGATTTCTGTATGCCGTTAGCTAGATTATGCCTTGTTTGATCTTTGATCCACTTGTTCATTTGTATCTGCCTACTTTCTGCCTTGTTTGGGGTTTGCTAGTGAGCCATTCTTTCTGCATGTTTCTATTTCGACCCTAGTAGGAGATTCTTTAGTAGTGGATCAGATTGTGAGATCTTGTGTGATATCTGTTGGTGATTTGGATACTTTGGCTGACCTGATGATACTTGATATGTTGGATTTTGATTTGATACTGGGCATGGACTGGTTATCCCCTCACCGTGCAGTTTTTGATTTCTATGCAAAGACCATTACCATAGTCGTACCCGATGTATTCCCGGTTGTGTGGTAGGGTTCTGTTATCCATGCACCGTCTGGGATAATTTCTTGTCTTCGAGCTAGAAATATTATATCCCATGGGTGTTTAGCTTATCTAGCATATGTCCGAGATGCTAGTGCTGACCCTACGTCTCCTGAGTCTATTCCTGTGGTTAAAGACTTCCTAGATGTGTTTCCAACCGACCTGCCAGGCCTTTCACCTGAGAGATATATTGATTTCACCATTGAGTTAGAGCCAGGCACCAGACCCATTTCTATTCCTCCTTATTGTATGGCTCCTGCTAAGTTAAGAGAGCTTAAGGAGCAGCTCCAATATTTGTTAGCTAAGGGGTTCATTAGACTAGGTGTGTCTCCTTTGGGTGCTCCTGTTCTCTCCGTGAAAAACAAGGATGGGTCGATGTGGATGTGTATTGATTATCGGCAGTTGAACAAGGTGACAGTGAAGAATAAGTATCCGATACACATGATCGATGACTTATTTGATCAGCTTCAGGGTTCCGCCTTGTTTTTAAAGATTGATTTGAGGTCCGGCTACCATCAGTTGAGGATTAGGGCAGAGGACATCCCTAAGATAGCATTCAAGACACTTTACAACCACTAGAAGTTCTTGGTGATGTCTTTTGGGTTGACTAATGCCCCCGCAACCTTCATGGACTTGATGCACATGATGCTTAGCCTGTACTTGCATATGTTCGTGATAGTCTTTATTGATGATATCCTGGTATACTCGAGAAGTAGAGATGGGCATGAGTAGCATTTGAGGACTGTACTTTAGACTTTGAGAGATCATCGGCTTTATACCAAGTTCTCAATGTATGAGTTTTGGTTAGAGTCAGTTGCAGTCCTAGGGCACGTGGTGTCTAAATCCGGGTAAGATTTCTGTAGTTTGTGATTGGCCTAGACCTACTACTCCTACCGAGGTTCACAGCTTTGTTGGGTTAGCCGGGTATTACAGAAGGTTCTTTGAGGGATTTTCTTCCGTAGTAGCACTCTTGACTATGCTGACTAGGAAGGATGTTCCATTTCAGTGGTTTGATCAGTGCGAGGATAGCTTCTAGAGGCTTAAGTCTTTATTGACTACAACTCCAGTTTTGGCTTTGCCTATTAAGGGTCAGAGTTTCTCCGTTTATTATGATGCCTTAGGGGTAGGTCTTGGTTATGTGTTGATGCAGCAGGGTCGAGTGATAGCATATGCGTTGAGGCAGTTGAAGGTTCATGAGCGCAACTACCCCACTCACGGCTTAGAGTTGGCGGCGATAGTCTTCGTGCTCAAGATTTGGAGGCACCATCTATATGGATTTCATTATGAGATATACATAGACCATCATAGTCTTTAGTATATTACGAGTCAGTGCGAGCTGAACTCGAGACAGAGGAAATAGTTTGAGTTGTTAAAGGAATATGATTTCACTATTTTATACCATCCGGGAAAGGCAAACGTGGTAGAGGATGCCTTGAGTCGGAAGGCGGTGAGTATAGGCAGCCTAGCTTCACTTTCAACTTTTGAGCGATCGTTAGCCTTGGACATCCAGTCTTTGGATAACCGTTTGGTTAGACTTGACTTATCGGATCCCAACAGAGTTCTTGCCAGTGTTGAGGTTTGTTCTACTCTAGTTGATCAGATTAAGAGCCGAAAGTTCAAGGATCAGAGTTTCTGTGACCTTCGTGATCAGGTGGTTCAGGGTGAGGCCAACTGTGCTACCTTGGTTTCTGATGGGATACTGAGGTTTGGGGGTCGACTTTCTATTCTGAGAGTTGGTGATTTGATACAATTGATACTCAGTGAGGCACATTGTTCCAGATACTTCATCCATCCTGGCGCAACGAAGATGTATAGAGACCTGAGATAGCCTTAGTGGTTGAGTGGTATGAAGTAGGACGTGGCAGAGTTCATATATCGGTGCTTGAACTATCAACAGGTGAAGTTTGAGCACATGAGATCGGGAGGCATGCATATTTGAGATTTAGCCACTGGCTTGAACCCAAACTCAATTTGGGAGGACACATTTTTTATTGTCAGTTTTAATATGGGGTCTGGGACCTCCATGGACCATGCCGCTCTGGGCTTGAGGCTTTGGGCTGCGTGTGCCGGGGGGAAGGGTATACGGTGGAGTAGAGGTATACGGGCTGTGTTTTTACATGGAACCTGCCTGTTGGGCCCGATCGACATCGGAGGAGGTTCAAACAGAGGTTCTATTGCACCCTGAGGTTTTCATGCATCATATCATTCATTGTTTGAGATACCAGTCTTGTTTTTTGTGTGTTAATTGTACTCTCTGGTAGTATTGGATGCCAGAGGGTTTGTTTTCACTTGATTGCGTTCCACGGTTGTATGGGCGGCCGAGGGGCTGTAGGTAGACTCTTGTCACTTTATTTCGATATCGTTCCCCGTTATGGTCGAGTATGAGTGTGATTACTGTAAGGTTGTGAGTTCCTGGATTTAGTTTGTATGACTAGATTGGGTATTAACTCCTGTATGTCGAGCATGTCTACCTTTATTCTTCTCTCCCCTTTCGTTATATTTGAGGTTATCGGTATACTGCCCATTTATAGAACTTACTTACATATATATTATTTTACGAGGATCCCAGGTGTGTCGTCCTTACTTTCACTTGTGCCTGTTGTGTGTATATATTCTATATGCTAGCCTTATATGTTGTTTTTGCTGTCTTCCCTCTGGGCTAGCTCCTTGTGCTTATCTTTGAATTATGTGACTGTTTGTTCCTACTCTGCCTTGTATTGCTCTTTTACTTTATATGTGCCTAGTCGGCCTATGATACCTACTGGGTGCCTTATGCTTCTCATTTGGTGCTCACCCTACCCTCTACATCTTCTGGTGCAGATCCTAGTATGGGCCATCGCCGCTAGCATGTCAGAGACTCGTGCGGGGTGCAGCTTATGGATCATCCAGGCTGAGGCTGAGCTCTTGGCGTTCCGAGCTTGACTTCAGTTATCCTTGGTGTATTTTGTACTCTTATAGTTTCGTAGACATTGTGTATATTGACTTTTGGACGTTTGTACTCTTGATATAGATCAACTCTTATACCCTTTGATACCAGGTTTTGCGTTTGGCTTAGTTTCCACATTTTATATGTATTACTCTTGATATAGATTTTATTCTTCTTATGCCCTTGCTTCCGCTTATTTACCGAATCTTCCGCTTAAAATGTTAGAAGTTAGCCCATTACTAACCATTCTGGGCTACGGGGATTGGTTCACCTAGTGGGGGGTCGTAGGTGCCATCATGACCGAGAAATTGGGTCGTAACATACCTTATGTAAATTATGTATGCTAAACCATGGTTGATGTAGTGGGTATTACTTCTCCAAGCATTTGATTTTGAGGTGAAGGATCAGAAGGGTTGTGAGAATCAAGTAGCTATCTTTCTAGGCTTGGAGAAAATGGGAGACCTTTGGGCGAGATTTAAATTGATGATGCATTCCCAAATGAATATGTGTTGGTTACATTAAATGATTTGGTGCTATGGTTGTCGGCATTGCAAATTATCTTTTTTGTGATATTATGTCGGATATTTGAATTCTAGCCAAAGGAATAAATTTTTCCATGATGTGCAAAGATTTTATTAGGATGAACCATATCTCTTTCAGGTTTGTGCGGATAATGAGATTCAAAGATGTATCTCAGAGGTTGAAATAATGTCGTTTCTTGAGGCTTGCTATTCTTCACCAGTTGGTGGTTATCATAGTAGTATGACAATGGTCTCAAAAATATTGCAAAGTGGCTTCTATTGGCCAATATCTATCAAGATTCCCATGACCTTGTCAAATCATGTGACCAATTCCAAAGAAATGGAGGCATCTCCCGAAAGCATGAGCTCCTATGACTCCAATCTTAGAGGTCGAAATGTTTGATGTATGGGGAACCAATTTCATGGGCCCATATGTGAGTTCATATGGTCATAAATGTATTCTTGTTGTTGTGGATTACGTATCCAAATGGGTGGAAAATCTTGCATTACCAAATAATGAGGGTCGAAGCGTCACTCAATTCTTGAAGAAGTTTATTTTCACAAGGTTCGGGACACCCAGGCCATTGTTAGTGATGGTGGATCTCATTTTCGAAATGATTTGTTCAGTGCATTGCTCGCTAAGTATGGTGTCAAACATAAGGTAACCACTCCTTATCATACCCAAACTAGTGGTCAAGTTGAAGTATCCAATAGGGAGATCAAAAACATATTGTGAAAGACGGTGAATGCAAATAGAATAGATTGGTCTCGCAAGTTGGATGATGCATAATAGGCATATCGTACATCCTATAAAACCCCAATCCAAATATCCCCTTATCAATTGTTTTTTGGAAAGAAATGTCAGTTGCTCGTTGAACTTAAACATAAGGCATTGTGGGCCGTGAAAAAGTTGTACTTGAATTAGGAGAATGTTGCATACTCAAGGGTTGAAAAGCTAAATGAGCTTGATGAGTTTCATTTGAGGTCTTATGAGAGTTCAGCTCTTTACAAGTCCGGAATGAAGTAATTTTATGACACCAAGATAATGAAACGAGAGTTTAACCCTGGGGATATGTTGTTGCTATTTAATTCAAGACTCTGATTATTTCCTGGAAATTGAAGTCGAAATAGTCCGGTCCCTTCAAGGTGACACAAGTCTTTCCTTATGGTGCAATTGAACTTGATAGAAAAGATAGATTGAGGTTTATGGTGAATGGTTAAAGAGTGAAGCATTACTTGGGTATCCCGGAGGAGTTCATGTTATTGGAGGTGACCTATCTTGATGAGCCATGAGGATAGAGGTGCCATCGTTGTGCCGCGATGCTAAATTAAGCACTTCTTGGGAGGTGACCCAAGTGTCATTTTGTGTTTACCCTTCATTTTTGTTGTTTTTAGTTGTGTGTTAAACCTAGTCATGAGCTTAGCTACAATTACAGCTCTATCCTGGGTAAAGGTATTATTTGTTGAAGCCAGAGGAGTCGGAGGCACACTATAACCCACCAGAATATTTCAGCCAGACTCAATGAACCTTTTACGATGGAAGCCCGAGAACCTGTAGCCCAAGTTAGTTCCTTGTCTATAAGTACGGATGCTAGCCACTCCACATGCTTCTTCATATCCGTAATCCGGTAATCAAAATAAGCAGTAGAAATTAATGGCATGTTGTCAGGTCCTTAGTAGAACCTATGAATAGTGTGCACAGAAATATCAACATCGACCACCCACACTCTTACACTATCTAAAGGTGGTTGCCCTTTCAATGTCTCTTCCTTCTTCCGGGTATTGATCAAAGTTGCTGCATATGCAGCATAGAACTTGATTATATCCAAAGTCATTCTTCAATTAAGAATGTGGAAATGGTCATATGCAAAACAATACCCAACTTGTAGTCGGGGTCGAATCCCACATAGAACAATATAAAGGCAATTGAGAAAGCAAGGAATTACAACCACTTTCTCTAATCCAAGCACAAAAATGATAAAAATATTTTGGGGTTTTTTTGATATAGAAACGAACAATGATACAAATAACTATATAAAGGATAGATTGATCAATGGTTTTCATAAGCAAGGATAATAAAGGGGATTTGGAAATGGTAATCAATTTGTATCCATACGATCCATTGCAAAATATTTGACTACTTCCTAATTAATCATGGGTCAATCAAAATTAGCTTTGGAATCTCAATTATCCACCAATATCTCTCGATCACTATCAAATATTTCTCAACTAGTTCTCTTTAACCTAGCTAAGTATCAACAAAGGCATTCCAATTTATAGGCAACACTAGAGTTTTCCTATTTCAAGATCAAATCCATTAGATGACGTTTAAAGCCCCAAATCGTGCTAATTAATCTTTATCCAACTTCAATTTCCTCTTGCAAGATCAATCAAAGTGAAATGGGCAAGTCCAAGGGTTGATCACTCCCTTTAGAAAGTAATTAAATCACAAGATTAACTAGATAATCAAAGACCCATTTCATAAAAAGAAACTATTCAAATAATACAACAAAATATTGTTTATCTCTAACACAATACCCAAATCTCAAATTAGCAACTACACCTACAAATATTCAATACAAAGCAAAGAATTGAAGAAAGAATTAAAAATTTCACAATTAAAGCTTCCAATCTCCACTTAAATGGTGTAGGATGCTAGATCTTTGCTCTCCAAGATTGAGAACACTCCAAAAATATCAAAGATTAGCAAATGATAATGTTTCCAAATGGCTTGGATGAGTTTTTTGTGAATTGGGGATCAAAAAATGTGAAATTCCAACACTGCCCTGAAGTTGCCAAATCCTTCTTCGCCTTCGCGGGAGGTCTGCAGGTAGTAGAGGGCCGTTATTGACTGGTTGACCTTGGCAGTGGAGTCTGGTTTATCATGTTCGCGGGGGTTTATTGGTTGGTTGACCTTTGCATTTGCAGCTGGTCCATCACGTTCGGGAAGGCCATTTGCTACCAATGATTCTGCTTTTTTATTCTAGCTCCATTTTGACTTGTTTTCACTCGATTCATTTCTCAATCACTTCTCAATCACAAAAACTAGTAAAATAGAAGTAAATCGTTTCAAGTGCACTCTTTTTCTCAATTAGGATAGGAGCTTAAGAGCTAAACAAGTTAGTAAAATGCCAACTTGTCACACCCCGAAAATAGAACAATTAATTCTCCTCTAGTAATTCAAAACACTTGTTTATCTTCGAGGGACAAAAAAGCACAAGTGCACTAATAACATGTCAAGTCAAGGAGAATCCATCTTAAGCACAAACACTGACTTAAAATGGTACCAACAATTAATACTAAAAATATGAATCACCACACTTCTTCAAAATTGTAACTTTCAATCCGGGTGCTCAAGCAACACACTAATCAAAGTAACAATCAAATTATGACACTCAAGCTTCAAAATTTACTTCATTATCACAAAAGAACTTTCTTTTGTTCATTTCTCTTAATTGGAAGATAGAACAATTTCACAACTCAAGTTAACATGTGCCCTCACAATCAATAGAGTATCCCACACTTTTATAATGCAATTCAAAACACATTTGGGATATTGAATAGAAAGAATTAATTCTCTCTCTCACAAAGAAATTCAAATGCAATCAAATAATACTGTAACACCTAAGAAATTCTAATCCTTGAAAAAGCCCAGAAAATTCCAAGTGTTAAGCTGTCAAAGCTACAACATGTTCAACGAGCCAGATCCACGGGTCGTGGAAGAGTCCATGAGTTGTGGACTATGCCCATGGAAATCAGACTGAGACCAGTCAATTTGGATTCAGGACCACAGGGTGGAACCACAGACTGTGGAATAGTCCACGAGCCGTGGACACCACCCGTGAAAATCAGACAGAGGGCAGACAATTTGTCTGAGAACCATGGCCAGATTCCATGGATCATGGAATAGTCCATGGGCCATGGATAATGGCCTTGTAAATCAGCAATGTGACCAAATATTTGGACAGGGAACCACAAATCCCAACCATGAATCGTGGTCCAGTACATAGGTTGTGGTCGGTGCCCGTGGAAGCCTAGGCTGAGTTTTTTCAAAATTATTTAATTTAATTACTCAGGAGTATTTTTGACCTTTCCCTCTTATTTTAATTCTTACAATAAGTCATTTTAGGCTTATTTCAATAAGTCTTAACCAAAAATTAGTTCATTTTTCCTCATACCTTCGCTCAAGTATCAGAAAGAAAGAACATGAGTGATTCTTCTCTCTATCTAGACCTAGGGATTCTTCCTCCAAGATTCAAACTTCATCGTTCCTTCAGGAATTTTCTTACACTAGATTTGTGGTATTCAGTAATGTTTTTGTTCACCCTTATGCCCAAAACCTCAGGCTTTTATGTTGATTTTATGACTATAGAAACTAAGGTTCTTATCCTCTTATGCATATCTTTATGGAATTTCATTCTTATGCTTACTATATGATTTCTATACTATTTAAAAGAATTATATCATGTTTTCAATGATTTGCATGGGATATTACAAAGGTTTGATAAACCAAGAACTTAGCCCTAAATTGGTAGTATTTTCTCATGAATTAGTTTATCTCAGAATCTAGCTCATAATATCAGTATTGATGTTTTAAACAAGGTTTAGCCAACTTCCAGCTATAGTTTTTCAGAAAATAATGATTTCAGATTAGTTTAGTTCTAACATGAAAATTTAGGACCTCAGTTTAAATAAGCTAGCATATCAGTTTTGGGAGTAGTACTTAGCATCGAGTTGGACTAGGGTTCAGTGTACCTAAAAGTCCCAGAACTACATGCCACCATGGGATTATTTAGCTCCTCAATGGGCCTCAGCTTAATGATCATGCAAGTGATGCCTTTATACCTTGGAAAGGTATATTGGGTCATCTCGATGGGGCATATACATTAGACTCCACGCCTAGTTCACGTGGTTTATGTCATTCAACAGGATCTACCATGGTATTAGCTTCAGTATGTGCCTCAGGCCCTCAACTTATGTTTTTATAGCTTTTCACTATGCTTTTCAGATTACTCTTGCATTTTGGATTATTAAGCATGATTATATTTTAGTCCTATGCACCATAGTTCAGTTTACAATATAAATGGCATAACAATATTTTAGCATGTTTATATATACAGTCAGCTTATATAACCCTAATGCTCAGTACATTCAACGTACTGATGCATACTCTATGTGTTGCATCCTATTATGATGCAAGTTTAGGTTCTCAGATTTAGTCTCGTGATCAGTTTGATCCAGCACCATCCCAGTGACAGCCAGTGGTGAGTCATCATTTGCGAGGAAATATTTTATACTGCTTTTTTCTTAGTTGTTTAGTTTTTAATATTTAGAGTTAGCTAGGGGTTTGTCCTAGTAACTCATCAATAGTATAGGCTTTCAGACATAGAGTTAGATATTTTAGCTCTTTCAACATTTTACTATTCAGACTCATATATTCATTAATTTAGAGATTCAGTCTATATCTCTAAACTTTTAAATTAAATTTAGTTTAGCTTCCGCCTAGATGTTTACATTAATCAGAATGCTTAGTTTATGCCAGATCAAGGGTTAGCTTGGGGCCAATTGTGGTTCTAAGCACCATGTTGCGTCTAGGGCATAGGCTCGGGGTGCGACAAACTTGGTATCAAAGCATCAGGTTCAAGAGTCCTAGTGGGTCTGAAAGCCTCGTTAACTGGAGTCTCTTTCATGGGTGTGAAGCATACCACACTTATGAGAGAGAGGCTATGAGATGTTTTTAGGAAACTCCACTTCTTTCATGTTCTATATCGTGCAATAGAGTTTAACTCTATTTATCCCTTTCTAATATGTTCATTATGTATTTCAGATCATGCCTCCTCATAGGAATAGTGCTTGCAATACTAATGCAAATCCTCATTCTCTGGACCACGAGGTCACTAACGGTGAGTTTCAAAATGCTATCCAGATATTGGCACAAGATGTGACCAACTAGGCTAATCAGCAGGCACCTTTTCCTGCTAACCAGAATGGTGGGACAGCGGCCGCCAGAGTTAGGGATTTCATCTGCATGAATCCGCCAGAATTCTTTGGGTCGAGAGTAGATGAGTATCCATAGAACTTTATTGATGAGGTGAAGAAGGTTCTTGATGTCATGCAGGTTTCAGGGATTAAGAGTGTTCCGCTGGCATCCTATCAGCTTCAGGATGTGGCTCACATATAGTTCACACAGTGGAATGATAGTAGGGGCATAAATGCAACTCCTATGACTTGGGATTGCGTTACTTGAGATTTTCTGGATAGGTTTTTCCCGAGAGAGTTGTGAAAGGCTAAGGAAGAAAAATTTGTAAATCTGAGGCAGGGGTCCATGTCTGTTCAGGAATATGGGTTAAAGTTTACGCAGTTCTCTAGGTATTCTCCAACAATGGTAACTGAACCAAGGGCACAAATAAGTAAGTACATTTTGGGTATCTCTGACTTTGTTAAGAAGGAATGCAAGACATCCATGCTAGTCTGAGATATGGACATCTCTAGACTCATGACTTATGCTCAACAAATGGAGAAAAAGAAGTCTAAGGTGGTAGCAAGGGAAAGTAAGAAGGCTAGGACAGGTAATTATGACTACTCCCAACAGAGGTCGGGCGGTGGAAATCGCTCACAGTTTAAGCATAATAGGTCTTTAGCTTCAGCACCTTCATCAGTCAGTGCTCCATCTCCTAGACCTCGACTGGACCAGAAAAAGAGGGCATCAGGCTCTAAGTCACAAGGCAGTATGTCAGGTAACTGCACTTCCCACCATGCCTTAAGTGTGGTAAGAATTATCCAGGTGAGTGTCTTGCTGGCAGAAAGAGGTGTTTTTGGTGTGGTCAGCTAGGCCATAGGTTGAATGAGTGCCCCTCAGCCAAGCAGGTACATGGAGGTAACCGAGCTCAGTCTACTATTTCAGCAGCTCCAGCAGGTTGCATGACTCTGCAGGGTACTACTTTTTGCACAGGTAGAGGTCAACATCAAAACCATCTCTATGGTATGTAATCACATCAGGATCAGAAGTGTTCACCAGACATAGTCACTGGTATGTTGTCAGTCTTCTCTCTTGATGTTTATGATTTGTTACACCCATGGGCTTCACAATCTTTTGTAACCCCATATGTTGCATGCAAATTTTGAGTCAGTCCTAAAATACTCTTAGAACCCTTTTTAGTCTCCACCCTTGTCGGTGAGTCAGTCTTAACTAAGAGGGTATACAAAGATTGCCCAATTTCAGTCCTTCTTAAAACCACCTCAGCAGACTTAATAGAATTAGATATGATTGACTTTAATATCATTCTTGGCATGGATTTACTACACGCCTGTTATGCCTCAGTCAACTGTATAACTAGAGTTGTAAAATTCAATTTTCCAGATGAGCCTGTCTTAGAATGGCGAAGTAGTCCTCCAACATCAAAGGGTCATTTCATATCTTACCTCAAAGCTAGAAAGATGACCTCAAAAGGGTATGTCTACTATATAGTTCAGGTCAATGATTCTAAATCTGAGACCCCATCTCTCCAGTCAGTCTCTGTGGTTAATGAGTTCCCTGAATTGTATTCTTGGGGATCTTCCCGGAGTCCCTCTTGAGCAAGATATAAACTTTGGGATAGACCTTATTCTAGATACATAGCCCATCTCCCTTCCTACTTAAAGGATGTCTCTAGCAGAGCTTAAAAAAATGAAAGACCAGTTAAGAGACCTCCTAGATAAAGGTTTTATCAGACCCAATATCTCTCCATGGGGTGCTCTAGTCCTTTTTTTATGTAAAAACATGGTTCGCTAAGAATATGCATAGACTACCGTTAGCTGAACAAATTCACAATTAAGAATAAGTATCTCATCACCAGGATTGATGACTTGTTCGATCAGCTTTAGGGTGCCAACTACTTTTCCAAAATTAACCTTAGATCTGGTTAGCATCAACTCAGAGTTAGAGATGGTGACATTCTAAAGACAACCTTCAGGACTCGGTATGGTTACTATGAATTTATAATTATGTCTTTTGGACTAACCACTATTCTCGGAGCCTTTATGGATTTTATGAATAGGGTATTCAAGCAATACTTGGATATGTTCATCATTATCTTTATTGATGACATCCTTGTGTATTCTCAAAATGAGAAGGATCATGCAAATCATTAGAGGGTTGTGATACAAACTCTTAAGGATCGCCAGCAATTTGATAAGTTCAGTAAATGGGTTTGGTTGCAGTCAGTTGCTTTTATGGGTTATGTGGTGTTTAAGAAGGGCATTTGAGTAGACTCACAGAAGATTGATCCAATAAAGAACTGGCCTAGACCCACTTCTCCGATAGATATTAGGAGCTTTTTGGTCTTGGTTGGTTATTATAGGAAGTTTGTTGAAGGTTTTTCATCCATAGTTTCTCCATTGACCAGGATGACTCAGAAATAAGGTTAAGTTCCAATGGTTAGATGAATGTGAGAAAAATTTCCATGAGTTGAAAACTATATTGAGCAGAGCTCCAATTTTGACTCTACTAGAGGGTTCAAATGGTTTCATGGTGTATTCCGATGCGTCAAGGGTTGACTTAGGTTGTGTTCTGATGCAACATGGTAAGGTCATTGCATATGCCTCCAGATAGCTTAAGATCCATGAGAAGAATTACCCGACTCATGATCTTGAGTTGGCACCAGTCATTTTTACCTTAAAGATATGGAGACACTACTTGTATGGTGTCCATGTAGATGTGTTTACAGACTATAAGAGGCTCTAATATGTGTTCACCCAAAAGGAGTTGAATCTTTAATAGAGAAGGTGGTTCGAGTTTCTTAAGGATTATGATATTAACATGCTCTACCATCTGGGTAAGGCCAATGTAGTGACTGATGCACTTATCAAATTGTCAATGGGTAGTGTATCACATAATGAGGAAGAGAAAAGAGAATTAGCTAAGGATATTCATAGGCTCGCTCGCTTAGGGGTTTGCCTTAGAGACACAACAGAGGGTGGTATCATAGTTCAGAATGGTTTAGAATATTCCTTAGTAGTTGAGGTGTGAGAGAAGCAAGACAGTGACCTTATTTTGCTTCAATTGAAGGGTATTGTCCATCAATAGAGAGTAGAGGTTTTCTCCCAAGGGGGAGATGGTGTGCTTCATTACTAAGGTCGCTTATGTGTGCAGAATGTCGATGACTTAAGGCAATTGATTTTGATAGTGGCTCACAGCTCTAGGTATTCTATTCATCCCGGTGCCACCAAGATGTATAGTGACCCATGGGAAGTCTATTAGTGGATTGGCATGAAAAGTGACATTGCAGACTTTGTGGCTAAGTGTCCTAACTGGTAGTAAGTAAAGGTAGAATATCAGAGATTGGGAGGTTTGACTCAGGATATCAACATTCCTAATTGGAAGTGGGAAGTGATCAATATGGACTTCATTACAGGCATACCGCATACACATTGACAACATGACTATATTTCTGTGATGGTAAACAGGATCACTATGTCATCCCACTTCTTGGCTATCAAGACTATAAATTCAGTAGAGGACTATGTCGGGCTTTACATTTGTGAGATAGTTAGGTTGCATGGGGTTCCCTTATCTGTCATCTTAGATAGGGGTACTCATCTTACATCCCAATTTTGGAGATCATTTCAGAAGGTTTTTCGTACTCATGTTAATCTTAGAACAACTTTTCACCCGCAAACAGATGGTCAGGCAGAGCGTACCATTTAGAACTTAGAGGATATACTGAGAGCTTGTGTTATTGAATTAAAAGATAATTGGGATGATCAATTACCTCTTATAGAGTTCAGCTACAATAAAAACTTTCACTCTAGTATATAGATGGATCCATATGAGGCACTTTATGGGCGGAGGTATAGATCACCTATAGGTTGGTTTGAGGTAGGTGAAGCAACATTGATAGGGCCAAATTCAGTCTATGAGACTAAAGAGAAGGTTCAACTTATTAGAGAGAGGTTGAAGACAGCTCAAAGTCATCAGAAATCCTATACAAATGTGAGAAAAAGAGAACTAGAATTCGAGGTTGATGATTGGGTTTTTCAGAAGGTGTCACCCATGAAGGGTGTGATGAGGTTTGGTAAAAATGGGAAGCTTAGTTCCTAATATGTAGGTCCTTAAAGGATCCTTAGAAGAGTTGTAAAGGTGGATTATGAGTTACAGTTGCCTGCAGACATAACATCGGTGCACCTAGTCTTCCAGATATCCTATTTGAAGAAATGCATTGGTGATCTAGCTTTAGTTGTGCCTTTAGAAAGTGTGGGCATGAAAAACAGTCTCTCTTATGAAGATATTCCAGCTGAGATTATTGATCATTAGGTTTAGAGGTTGAGAAACAAGAAAGTCTCTTCAGTGAAAGTCCTTTGGAGGAACCAGTCAATCAAGGGAGCTACTTTGGAACCAGAAGAAACTATGATGACCAAGTACCCCCACCTCTTCCTTTCCGATTTAGCTAAGCTTGAGGTAATAGTTCCTCTCCAATTTTCTAAGAATCACTCATGTGTATTTCCCCTCAGTTTCATGTTCCCTCAGTTTTTTTGCATTGTCTGCATGTTTTCCATGTCCTTAGAACTCAAATCAGCTAGAAATCAACATTTAGAACTCAGTTGGTGGGGATTGCAGCTCTTTCCCTCCAAACTCAGCTTGTTTAGTCTTCATTCGAGGATGAACGATCCCAAGGGGGAGATATGGTAACACCCCAAAAATTCTAAACCTAGAAACAACCCAGAAAATTCCAAGTGTTAAGCTGTCAAAGTGACAGTAGGTTCTACGAGCTAGATCCATGGTCCTTGAAAGAGTCCATGAGCTGTGTACTGGGCCCATGGAAATCAGACTGAGACTATTAAATTTTGTTTCAATACCACGGGATGGAACCATGGACCGTAGAATAATCCACGAGCCATAGACTACACCCGTGAAAATCAATTAGAGGGAAGACAATTTGTCTTAGAACCACAGCCAGGTTCCATAGACCGTGGAATAGTCCACTGGCCGTGGATGATGGCCGTGTAAATAAGACCTGCGACCACCTTTTTGGCCAAGGAACCACGAAACCCAACCACAAACTATGGTCCATTCCACGGGCAGTGGTTGGTGGCCGTAGAAGTCTGGGTTCCAGAAGTTTTTAATTTAATTACTAAGGGGTATTTTAGACCTTTCCCTCTTATTTTAACTCCGATAATAAGTAATTTTAGGCTTATTTTAATAAGTCCTAACCCAAAATTAGTTTAGTTTTCCTTATTCCTTCGTTCAAGTCTCATAAAGAAAGAACATGAGCGATTCTTCTCTCTATCTAGACCTAGAGCTTCTTCCTCCAAGCTTCAAACTTCAGTGTTCCTTCAGGAATCTTCTTACACTAGATATGTGGTATTTAGTAATGTTTTTGTTCACCCTTATTCCCAAAACCTCAGGCTTTTACATTGATTTTATGACTATAGAAACTAAGGTTCTTACCCTCTTATGCATATCTTTATGGAATTTAATTCTTATGCTTACTATATGATTTCTATACTGTTTAAATGAATTATATCATGTTTTCAATGATTTGCA
Source organism: Jaltomata sinuosa (assembly GCA_003996215.1). Lineage (NCBI taxonomy): Eukaryota > Viridiplantae > Streptophyta > Magnoliopsida > Solanales > Solanaceae > Jaltomata > Jaltomata sinuosa. Next base: position 68,468 of record QJPP01002521.1, on the reverse strand, counting down.
TGGGATTTTACAAAGGTTTGAAAAACCAAGAACTTAGCCCTAAATTAGTAGTATTTTTTCATGAATTAGCTTATCTCAAAATCTAGCTCAGAATATCAATATTGAAGTTTTAAATAGGGTTTAGTCAGCTTTCAGCTATAGTTTTCAAAAAATAATGATTTAAGATTAGTTTAATTCTGACACAGAAAATTAGGACCTCTGTTTAAATGAGCTAGCATATAAGTTTTAGGAGTAGTACTTATCACCGAGTTAGACTAGGGTTCACCATACCCAAAAGTCCCAAAACTACGCGCCACCATAGGATTATTTAGCCCCTTAGTGGAAATCAGTTTTGTGATCACGCTAGTTATGCATTTATACCCTGTCAAGGTATATTAGGTCCTCTCGATGGGGCGTATACATCAGACTCCACGCCTAGCTCACATGGTTTATATCGGTTAACATGCTCTCCAACAATATTAACTTCAGTATGTGCATCAGGCCCTCAATTTATGTTTTTACTGCTTTTCACTATGCTTTTTAGATTACTCTTGCATTTTGGATTGTTAAGCATGATTATATTTTGGGCCTATGCACCAATGTTCAGTTTAGAGGATAAATAGCATAACAATATTTTAACATATTTATATATACAGTCAGCTTGCATATCTCTCATGCTCAGTACATTCAAAGTACTTACACATACTCTATGTGTTGCATCCTATTATGATGTAGGTTCAGGTTCTCAGATTCAGTCTCGCGATCAGTTCAATACAACGCCATCCCAATGACAGCCAGTGGTGAGTCCTCAACATTTGAGGAAATATTTTATGCTCCTTTTTCCTTAGTTGTTTAGTTTTCAATATTTAGAGTTAGATAGGGGTTTATTCTAGCAACTCATTAGAAGTAGAGTCTTTCAGACATAGAGTTAGATAAAACTGCTTTTTCAGTCATTTTACTATTCAGACTCATATATTGATTTATTCAGAGATTTTCAGTCTATATTTCTGAACTTTTAAATTAAATTTTGTTTAGCTTCTGCCTAGATGTTTAAATTGATCAAAATTCTTATTTTATGCTAGATAAAGGGTTATCTTGGGGTCACTTGTGGTTCTATACACCATGTTATGTCTAGGGCATAGGTTCGGGGAATGAAAAATACCATAGGCTTGCCCTTCATGTAGTTCGACACTAATGTAGACACACTTGACTCAAAATCAATTAGGACTCAAGGGTGGTAATGTAGGCTTTTGTTTAAGGTAAGGGCTCAATTTGGAAAAAAAGTGACTCAAATCCTCCCTAAGCACCATAATTTGCAGCATAACCATACTTCATTCACAATTTTCCTTCTTTATTCTCCTTTTTTATTGCACTACCTAGTCTTCCCTTTATTCACAAACTTCATTATTCCTTTGTGTTCTTCTTTTTTTGTTCTTTTTCAAAATATCCAGGAAAGTCTCATTTTTTTATTATTTCAATTTTCCACCTTTATAATAGTACACATCACCACTTTTCACCTTACCCCCAAACATAGGCTTTTAGCCTATATTTGCACTTACAACATATTCCATCTCCAACTTAAGTTTTTAGCCCATATTTGCACTCACGAAGCACTTAAGTATGTAGGATGTGAAAAGATGATCAATTTTAGAACAATAATGGTAAAGCTTATAACCTGGTCGCCAAAGAAAAGCCTAAAGGCTCAAAGGGTTGACTCGGGAAAAAATGTAAGGGTAGGAATTTAAGGTAAAGTGATGGTCCAAGGAAGGCCTAAAATCATTTTCCAAGCCAACCGTAGTCTAAGATTTTGCCTTGAAACATATTTTGGGCAGCTTCTAAACCACAGGAAATGAAAAATCTTCACAAATAAACCTCACCATACATGGAACATGCAACTCAAGTAGAATATGTATCTAATACTCAATCGAAACAATGAACTCAAAGAAAGCCACTAATAGCCTAAAGAGACTACTGCATGAACAAAAGAGCCAAAAATTGAGTCTAAGGGTTACAACACCAGTCATCACTTAATCATTCAAAAACCTATAATTTGTATGCCACTGCCTAGCTTTTGCATGCCACTTGAGCATGTAAATGGGCATTTGTGGTTCGCAAATGAGGTGCATAAGCTAGACAGTGCATAAGTATTTTTTAGGGAAGAGTTGCTCTACACTTGCATTTTGTAAGTCAAGACTTGCAAGCCAAAAGTTCCACGCAAATGTCCAGGCAGTGAACAGAGTCCCTGTGCATAGCCTTTGTGTTATACATACATTCTTCAAATCAAGGGTTGCAATTCACAAGTAGTAATAGTGAACACCTCCCCTCAAGTACTCAAACTTCCCTGAAGAGACAAACCAGTAATTCACGTGTCAAGGTTTAAATGTTGGTACCAAGCAAGTCATGCGCTTTCAAAATCACAATTAACACACTTAATTGAAACAATAATTTTCCCTTAAGAAAGACTTAACCCAATCCATCATCGGACCAAATCATGTATCTCAACTGAATGATAGTTACTCAGACTTACCATGTTTCACATTAATCCCAACTCACCTAGACTAAGGGTTCTCAGACTTCCCTATGCACAAGGACACAAACATCCAGCAAAATGACAATTTCCTTTAATAAAGTCGTCACTCAATCTATCATTGAGAACTGTCACTCAACACTACTATAATATAATAAATAAGAAACTAGAAACTAAAAGAAACAAAAGAGATGAACCATCAAAATCTCCATCATAGCTTTATGAGGCAACAAAATCCTGAGAAGGGCAGACAAATATCATCACAAGCCCGACAAGGGCGCAAAAATATCCATACATAAAAAATCAAGCCCAACAAGGTCACAAGTCAAACATAAATACAAACAAAATAAAGTGCAATTACAAATGCTACCCCAACTAAAAAATAGTACAGTGCCCTCACTGCATAACATCAAAACAAAAGATAAGTTTGAGGGGGCTCCCTGAAGTGTATCAATCAGAACTGGAGGTGGAGGGAAGCCGGAGCTGTGCATCATTATCATACTCATCCACGTTATTGAACCAACAGAAAGACCTTAGCTTGTCCATCATCTTGTTCAGGAACTTTCTATGGAGTTTTACTTTTTAGAATAGCTTAATATATTATTTGTGACTAATCTATAAAGTTTCAAGTCTTTTTGAGTTGAATTGGACATGTTGAGATGTTGGAGCAACCCCAAAATCTAACCCATACTTTGAAATTCTACTGGAATGGTTTGCTAAGAACTTGAAATAGGTACAGAGGAGCCACTCCTGTGGACTTTTCCATGTAGGAGAGATGGGGCAGGTGTAAATAATTGATGCATTAGTGGTAGCACTAGAGATATGAAGTGTCTGCAACTGTGGACCCAACTGATTTATTGAAATCTGTAGAAGTGGTGAAAATACATAATAGCAATACCATAACAACACCAAAAATGTCACAGGTGCGACTGTTGAGTTCTTTTTCCAATAAAGAAAGGTAAAATAACTTTAACACTCAAAACCCCTTCACTCTCTCACTCAATCATTCCCTATACACTTAAATCTAAACCCTCAATCTACGAAGTCTCATTCACATTCACTCTCATAGACTGCACATCTAAAGATAAGTGAAAGAATATCTCCACCAAAGGAAAATTTTCAAATGAAGACTGCTATTGTTCAAAAGAAACTAAAGGGCAAAAATTTCATCCCCTTCTTTCAACTGCTTAAAATCAAGGTATGATTTCTAATTCTCTAAGAGCTTTGTCTATCATTGAGGGCAAAATCATGGCATGCCTTTGTGTTTCTTGAACTTGGTTAATAATTGTGGAAAGTTGTAAGTTAGCGCATGAGTTTTTGTGTTTAAAAATTGATGATATTGGGTCATGTAATTTGTAAACCTTAAATGTGTGAACATGTATGCTTATTATGTTTAAGAATTTTGAAGTCTTGTGTAAAAATTCTACTGAAAACTATGTTTGATGTAACTTTGAAATCAACTGTTTTGGGTTTGTTCATGAAGAAGAAGAGCGGAAGCAAAAATTTCTTCATTGAAGTGATGCTGCACCTACATATAATTTTTTGCAGGTGTGATGACCCTTGTACAGTGCTAAGGGCGCATGTGCAGAACTTTTCTGCTAAAGCAAGCCCGCACCTGCAATGATTTTTTTGTAGGTGCAATCTCTGCGCAAATTTCTGCACAATAATAGCTATAAAAATGCTACTTGTTGGGACTTTTTAGCTTGATTAGTTTGCTCAATTGCAATGTTTTAAATTGCTTAACACGTTTCCATACTCCTTCTGACTTGGTTCTACATTTTTAGGTACTTTGAGCTACCAAAATAGATCAAAACCTCAACAAAAATGTAACCTTATGTATTGAAAATGCAGAAGCCGCTATGGAGATGTAGTCTAACACCTTCAGGTTCATGTATGCGGATTTCCAGTGCCATTATTTTAACAACCTTCTCAACAAAAAGCTAAAGCCAAAAAGGGGGCTAGTTGAGAAAAATTTGGTGGGGCTTCTTCTAGATTTCTATGGTCATCTAGAGGCCACACACTGGACTTGTTTATTCCCAATCGATGTGATGAAAATAAAGAATAGGTGAGGGAGTTTTATGCAAACTTAAAGCATACAAACTTCAATAACCTGAACTCACCATACAGGGAAATATAGTAAGGTTCGGAAGAGCACATAAAAAAGGTTCATGGGCTGCCTAATCATCCACTTGAGCAAATTCAAGAAAAATATACATGCTCCAAGAATTGGATTATGTCCACGATATGCCCCCAATGGAATACCGTCAAATGGGCAAGAACGAAAAAAGGCATTCTAGAAAGTGAGTTCACTACCAAAGGAAAAATATGGCTGAATATTATTTGCAGTAGAGTGTAACCCTCCTCCAATGTATCAGATGTTCTACCACTTTGGGCTCGAATGGTTGCTTGTATTCTTGATGTTAATCCCATGAATAGGGGTCACTATATAGTTTGGGAGCTACAAGAATATTTGTTTTAAGTTAGCCCTACTTTGATGTCCACTCCTTGATTACATAATTATGTCGATAGGCCAAAGTTAAGGAGTACCATGGGGATCACTGTATAGCACCTGAAAATCCTTACCATCCATTGAAAGTAATAGGAGAGAGGGGTTCTTTGAAAATCAATAAGAGGAAGTTGTACATTACTGTGGGATATGATTCTTTTTCTCAGGCCACATAGGCTGAGGGACCCTTTGGTCCAATTACTTCTTAGCTTGATGTCACTCATGAAATTTTTGCATAGCTTCTTAGAAAATTTGCATAGACAGAGCCCTCTCCAAACCACTTCACTAGAGCAGAGATGCAGGCCTATCTAGAAGCTCAAAAAAAGCAAGTAGATTATATGGGTAAGATGGAGGCGTCAGTGAGTATGCTAGAGAAGGCTTATATTGATGTAGCCAAGTCACATTCTACTCTCCAACATGAATTCAATGCTGAAAAAGAGAAGAATAAGAAGATAAGCAAGTGTATGGTAAAGATATGGAGAGGCGTCAGGCCATTTTCAAATAGGGAAAACCGAGTAAGAAGATTCTAGTGGGTTATAATGAGGACACTGAGGAGTATTCTTTCATATCTGATGATGAGGGTGATGATGAGGATGATGAGGCACAATCCTTGTCTTAGTAGTGATAAGCCCATCCTAGGATTTGCTAGGTTGATGCAAGCTTCAGGGTACCCCTCAAACTATTCTCTCAGTATTTTGTTCATTGAGGATACTGTTGTGAGTTTTAGTTGGGGGTGGTGGCATTTGATTTGCATTTTAATTTTGATTTGGATATTATGCCCTTGTCAGTCTTGTTGTTTTGATTTGCATATTTTGCCCTTATCGGGCTTATTATGGATATTGTGCCCTTGTCAGGCTTGTTCTATTTTGATATTAATAGAGTGCCCTCGTCGGACTTGTTTAATTTGGAATTCTGTTAGATTAGTCACTTTTGTTATTGTTTTACTTCTAGCTTTTTTATTTTCTTTTGTAGTAGTTTGGAGTGACAGTTCTCGATGATAGATTGAGTGATGACTTTCTTAAGGGAAATCATCGCTTTGTGGGGTGTTTGAGTATTTGTTGTACAGGGGAAGTCAGAGTACCCTTAGTCTTGTGGTTTAGAGATTGTGCATGCAAGCTTAATGTGAGTTTGGTAATGTATGAGTAGTTATTTTAGTTTGGATGTATTATTTTGCCCGATGATAGATAGGGTGACGTCTTTATTAAGGGAAAATTTTCATATTTTGAGATAATGTGGGATTGTTGACTTGTTTGGTACTAATAGAGTTAGTATCGCATGTGAAGTGTGAATTGAATTGAGCATACCCCTCCAAAAAAAAAATGTGTAAGTTGCATAGGAAAGAATGATGTCTGTGAAAACTCTTTTGACTTTTTCTGTGACTCTTGACTCATTAGTGGTGATACTTTGGATTATGAAATATGGTTCCATTTTTTCTTGTGAAGTAAGTAAAATTGATCCATCTTAAATAGTTCATATTCCATGTGTGGTGAGTTCTTAATGAATAATTCTTGTTCTTTCTTGTGTCATCTAAAACTTGGCCGGTTAGTCTTTCAACACTAGTCTTAATTGTATTTAGTTGGAGAGATGATCTTAGGCCTTCTTTGTGCTATTTGGAAGCCCATTTAGCTTTAAAATCCTACCATTGCACTAAATGTATCACTAGTTGAACCCATTTGAGTTTGATACGTTTTCTTTGGCAACAACATTACAACCTTTACCATTTTTGAAAAATGAATCCCTTTCTCCTTGAACTCTAAAAGTGTAAAATTTGAGGCTAAAATCCTAAGTTGTAGGTGATAGAAAGACACCTTGGAAGAGATGATAAATGCATTGTGGGTTTGTAGTTAAATACTAAAAGAGCATGTCAAAGAAAGGGAGAAATTAAAAAAGAGAAACATATATAAAAAAATAAAGAAACTAGAAAATAAAAGAAACAAAAGATATAAACCATCACAATCTCCATCATAGCATTATCAAGCAACACAAGCCCGCCGAGGGCACATACATATCATCACAATCCTGACAAGGGTGCACAAATATCCATACATAAAGATTAAGCCTGACAAACGCACAAGTCAAACATAAATACAAACAAAATAAAGTGCAACCAACAGATGCCACCCCAACTAAAAAAAGTGTAGTGCCCTCACCGAATAGCATCAAAACATAAGATAAGTTTGAGGGTGTCATGACCCAAAACCCGGCCATGATGGCTCCTACATAACCCCCCAGTAGGCAAGCCAAACCCAACAATGCAGAAGATAATAAAACAGTTAAAGTAAGGAAAAACAAAAAACATAAATGAAAAAGATAGGGCCAAGAGCATATATATACATACCAACTGTAGCAAATATATAAAAGATGGCCCTAAAGTGACCAAGAATGACAGAACATACACTAGAACCAACCCGCACCTGGTGTCACTAGTACAAGAGCGACTAAAGTAAAGAGTAGCTATAGAACAAACTATGTCTATCAAAAATATAAAATATAGACAGAATATACAAGATGAAAAGCATGTACAATCTCTAAGGCGCCAGGAGCTCACTGTGATCCAAACCGCAATAGGCCTCGAACGAAGGGAGGATCAGTGAGGGTGGCTCGTACTAGGTGCTGCATCAGAAAAAAATGCAAAGTGTAGTATGAGTACCAAGACAATGTGTACCCAGTAGGCATCATAGGCCGACTGAGCGTAAAAAGATCATATATAATTATAAATTACAGGAAAGCAGCTAAAATATAGGGATCCACCTAAATCTAGTTATAAAACCAAAAATCGAAACAACCAAGCCAAGAAGAGGAAGTAATAACAAGGTTAATCCCAAAATAATCGACTATCCAAAGGCACCAAAGTCAATGCAATGCGATGGAAGATGATGTAATGTATGAATGCATAATAATATACACCCAGAATACCGCATCGGGCGCCCAGAATACCACATTGTACTATGCACATACATATACATGTAGGTGAAAGGAAAGTAAAAGCCAAAATAATGCATCGGGGGTCCAGAATACCGCATCGGACTATAAGTATATGCATAAAATAGTATTTTACCTCTTTCCTTCAAAAATCCATAGTAAAATCCAATAAAGTTTAATTCAAATCCGAAAATCACCATAGCCGTAGTAAACCTCATTTTAAACCAAAAGTCTCGAAAATACACTATTTCTATGCCAATAATATGTAATTCAGTATGAGCATGAAATATCTATATTCAAAGAAAACCATGCATAACAAGGAAAAACAGGGCAAAATACCCTCCAAACCAAGAGAACTGACCTGGGGATCAGTCCAAATCCAAGCTATGGCCTCGGGCCCACAATTACACACAATGGTAGAATAAAGTGGATCAAACAGGGAAGTAAGAGTAAAATCACAAAGAATCTCTACTCTACCTCTAAAATCTCCTAAAGCAAACTAGGGATTCTAAAATAGCCACAATAATACTACAAGCTTATAAGCTAAGGATAAACATAATAATTCTAAACTATAATCCGAAATGGCAAATTTAAAGCAATAACTAGGATTTAAGCCTAAATTTACCTAAATCCCAACCTAACATTCCAGTAATATATAAAATCTAACTAAACTCAATCTAGAAAGTAAACCGTAACCTACCTCGGGGCCAAACTACAAACACGAATAGTCACTCGTGTGCCTTCCATTTACGAACAGCCTAAGAAAGTTGCCACGCTATCAAAAACATAACTCAGGTGTCAAGGTAGGAAAAATGACACCCATATTTCTATACGGAAATTTAGGCTGAAAATCAGGTCAGAAAATGACCCTTGAGGCCCGCGCGATGAAACAAAAAATAAAAATCACAATTATGCTCGCGATGGGTTAAGAAACTCATACTCAAAAATTGAGCAAGAAAGGAACACATTTCAGGGATCAAAACAGCCCCAAAGTCCTACTACTTCAAGGGAAACCACAAGGGGAAAACGACAGAAATTAACAGGATTTAACGAGAGTTACCAATAGAAAAGGGGAGAGGGACAGAGGGGGACTTACCAGATGAAGTATGCTGAGTTAAGGGGGCTGGAAGCGGAGCTCAAAGGATCAATAATGGAGAATTCAAGAAATGTTGGAGGAGAAAACAAAGTGGGCCCACGCAATCGTGAGTAAACGTGGGCCAAACCATCTCGGGCGCGATGGTCTAGCCAAGCGATCGCATAGACCAAGCTTGATCGGGTCCCATCCTGCTTAATCGTGGTCACGAGGAGCAACCCACGCGATCGCGATGGTCAAGAAACTAGACCATCACAAATGCGAGGGCCACCTTGCGGTTGCTATGACAAACTGGTCTGCAACTTTATCGCAGCAACCAGCAAATCACAAATGCTAAAAATTCACTCGATGGTCCCTAAGGATTAATTTCGAATGCGTAAACATAAACCAACCATGCTACCCTACCAGAAACAACATTCCAAACTCAATGTAAATAATGAAACTCCCAATAGAAATCATTTTAGCAAAAAGTGGGTCCCATGCCCAAAATCAACTCATAACCCAATACCCAAAAACAAGTTCAGAAGCCTCGAGACCCGAACCAAAGGTCCCTCTAGCCCAAAGTCGACATTCCAGAGCTAACAGTACTGACAAAATTTTCATCCGAGGTTATCTTCTCAAAATATTGACCAAAGTCAACCCCACAAACCAAACTGGTCGGAAAACACAGAGTACAACACAAACCAAAAATTAAAGCTCCGTAACCCAGACCAAGGGTCCCACTAGACCAAAATCCCCCTTTCGGAGCCAATGAAACTGTCAAAATTTAATTCTGAGCATGTCTACCAAGAAAGTTAACCAAAGTCAAATATTTTCTATGTTGAAATTCTAAAATAGGGAAATTGTCATAACGGCCTAACGAATAGCCCGGACACCGAGTCATCAGTATCGACAAGTCATAAATTACCTGTAGCTGCTGCGGGAAAGCTCAAAATGCAGAAAAAGCACGAAAAATAGAAAATTACCTGGAGGGTCATTACAACATCCACTACTAAAAGAACTTTCATTCGCGAAAGTTAGAAAAAAAATATTACCTGAAGACTCGAAAATACGAGGATAACGGGTCTGCATATTGGTATTAATCTCCCAAGTAGCCTCCTCGACAGGACGATGCCGCCACTGAACCTTAACTGACAGAATATCCTTGGACCTCAACCTCCTAACCTGCCTGTCTAAAATAGCAATAGGCTCCTCCTAAAAGGTTAAGGACTCATCCAACTGAACTGAATCCAACTGAACTATGTGAGACTTATCCAGAATATACCGATGCAACATAGAGAAATGAAAATAGGATGCACACTGGAAAGAGCAGGAGGCAAGATCAACTCATAAGAAACTTCCCCAATACGACGAAAGATATTGAAAGGCCTAATGAATCTAGGAGTGATCTTAACCTTTCTCCCAAACCTCATCACGCCCTTTATAGGAGACACACGAAGGAACACACTATTACTAATCATGAACTCTAGATCTTGAACTCTCCGATCAGCATAACTCATCTACCTACTCTGGGCAGTGAGAAGTCTCTCCTAGATGACCTGATCTCTATCCATAGAATCACGAAGCAAGTCAACACCCCATGGCCTAACCTCGAAAGCATTAAACCAACCAACCGGATATCTGCACCGCCTACCATACAAAGCCTCGAACGAAGCCATCTAAATGCTGGAATGGTAAATATTATTATATGTAAACTCTGCCAAGGTCAAACACTGGTCCCACTGACCCCCAAAATTGATAACACAGGCTCGCAACATATCCTCTAGAACCTTAATAGTACGCTCTGACTAACCATCTATCTGCGGGTGAAAATAGGTGCTAAGCTCAACTCTAGTACTGAACTCTGTCTGAATAGACCTCTAGAAATGCAAAGTGAACTGAGTACCCCAGTTAGAAATGAAAGAAACTGACACACCATGTAATTGTACAATCTCTCGAATGCATATCTGAGCCAACCTCTCAGAATAGTAGGAAGTTTGAACTGGCAGAAAGTGGGGAGACTTCATCAACCTATCCACAATAACCCAAATAGCATCAAATCTCCCCAAAGTACGTGGCAAACTGACTACAAAGTCCATAGCATTTCTTTTCTTCTCCTCATTTGATTACATGAACCCCCAAACTTATGCATTTGCCTATGTTATCTTTCGCTTTCCCCCCCCCCCCAAACTTAGGATTTTAGCCTACATTCCTTTTTAAGCAATTAGGGAGGATGGGTGCGAAGATGGAGGTTCCAAAAAGGTAAAGGTGTTGACAAGGTGCCAAAGAATGTTCACAAGATCAAAGGGGTTCACTAAGATTTGATGTCATTGGAAAGTCATTTGGGTGAAGTGGCTATGAAAAAAGGCCTAAGGTCATCTTCCAAGCTCGGTTATACCTAGAATTTTGCCTTGAATTACATTCGGGGCAAGTTCTAGATGCCACACATGCACAAGAATTAATCAACTAAACCTCACCACACATGGCATGCGAATAATTCAAGGAGGATCAATTTTTAACTTCCTAAACAAGAACAAAGATGATTTATTTTACCTTATCACCACTAATGAGTCAAGAGTCATAAAAAGATTAAAAGAGTTGGCACGTACTCACTCTTTGCCATGCATTTTTCACAAATATTTTGGAAGGTTATGCTTGTTTCACTTAGCATGAAAGACTACTTAATTGTTACCAAACAAGTCAATTGGCAACCAAAACCTCAAAAGATGACGATTTTCCCTTGAGAATGTCGTCACTCAGTCTAACATTGGGCCAATTTATCTATCTAAATTGGCATGACTACACAAGGTCGATCAAAGCATATATCACATTTTCTAGGCACATGTGATTCACATGTAACAAAATATGTGTCGCACGTGCAACGCACAGGCCAAACAGTGGGCCTATATGAAGCTCGTACGGTTCGCACCTCATCACCTGCAGAACAATTATCCCCCAATAAGTTCCATCTAGCCTAATAGGTACTTAGACTCCCCCTTCGCCCATAACAACCATATGTCAACTACAAAATAACAAAAAAAACTAAAAACTAAACCATTAACTTCTTTCACACAACATCAAAACCTGACGAGGGTGCAAATCCATAAAGTACACCCGACAAGGGCACAAAACATATATTGACAAACAAACAAAACAAGCCCGGCAAGGGCCAAAATATATCCAACAAAACGACAAAACAAGCCCGTCGAGGGCATAATAATATCCATAAGTAAATCAAGCTAAACAAGAAAGATAGGGCGTGGATCACACGTAACTCCCAACTAAGATAGGGCAGTGCTCTCACTACATCAAAGTAAGGAATAAGTTTGAGGGGGCTCCCTGAGGTGCATCAAACTGAACTGGAAGAAAATGGAAACTCAAGTCTCTCCTAATCCTCATCATCATCATCATCCTCAGCTCCTCTCGATCCATAAAAGGACTTCAATCTATCCATTATCTTATTTAAGAACATGATCTTCTTGTTCTCTTGCTCGCTCAACTTCTTTTGCCATTTTCCACTTTTCCTTGCCTGCGGCTCATGTTCTCCAAGCATGCATTCATTGCACACAAATGCCCATTAATAATTTTTTTCTCATTGGCCACTTTTGGCCAAGGATGGGGGGGACTCAGTACCTGCTGGTGTGTTGGCTCCAACTAAACTAGAAGACAATCTTGCCAACAACTGCTGAACATGTGTGTCTACTCCCTGAATCTGGCTAGAGAGGTGGCGCATGATAAAGGGTCCAGACTGTAAAGTTCCCACAGACTGAGATGACCCAGATGGAACTGTGGAAGGTCCGTCAGGTTTAGTCGAAGACTCTGGAAACTGTTCGAAAGATGGCAAAGCCACATCAATGTTCCTCTTCTTATGCTTTGCTTCTGGGACCTCTTCAATAATGGGTGTATCATAGTCGTTGTATTCTTCTCAACATCAGTAGGTTCTTTCAACACCCTAGCATCATAGCATAACTGAGTAACTAATGAAGGAAAGAAAAGGCTTTTAGACCTTCCACGAGATACCTCAGCTATTTGAGCCACAATATGGACCCCAATATTCACCTCTATGCCATCAATGAGGGATGCCACCATTAATGCTCGGTCAGAGGTCACATCTGTGTCATGAGTGGATGACATGATCCTCACATAGATAATCAAAATCCAAGTATTGGATTCTGTAGTAAACTAATACGAATCAACCCCTTTTTGCGAAGTCAACCAATTCGGGGTCACCCCATCATTAAACTTGTCTACCAGCCACTGGTGACCTTCGACTTTGGCTTTTGCAATGTAGACCTCATTGTCATTATCCGTGAGGTTATATAGTGCATTGATGATCTTGGTGTTGAAGATCACTTGGACTCCCAAAATGGTAGTGACTAGTGCATTATTGAAATCAGTAATCGAAGCATTGGCATAGAACTCAGTGACCACTGTGTGGGTAGCCACGATAGGTGGAGGAGCAAAACATATCCAACCCTACTCTACCAACCTCTTGTAGAATTCCGACATTTTCTTCTCAACTTTGTCCATATTGATTCCTTTCTCCCTAACAAAGTGTTTGTCAATAGCTCATCATACCAGTGTACACATAATGCCGATAGAAACCTATCATGATCGTAGTTCTCCTCCATTTCCATATCCGGAGCATTTTCAACTTCATTGTCACTATTGTTGGAGGCCATCCTTTTGATCAAAGTACCTACAAAACACACCATTATGTTAAAAGTTCTTAGGGACACTTAAAACAATATATTATGAGGTACTTAGGCCAGGGAATCCTTCTTCTCATTCGCGGCCAGCCGGTTGCGTTGGCGAAGAAGGAATTTTTTTCAAAAAATTTAGCCTTTGCGAACGCGGCCAGGTGCCCCCAAATGCGATGGTTATCGTGATGCCTAGAACAGTGCCTCTTAGAGGCATTTTCTCAAACACATGGGAGGAAAATAGTGTTTGCTTGATCATCCAAGGTTTTAGAACGAATAAAAACACCACTTTTTAGTCCCACCATTTAGGACATAGCCTCAACAAATTTCACCCAACAATTTAACAGTTAAACATAACTAGAAGTTGAATTAAAGCCAGAGGAGACCAACTAAGAATTGCCATTACCCAATTTCTACACATCAAGTTGATGAAGAAAGGAACCCATTTCAAAATATAAGGAGGGCAGAGTTAATACCTTGTGGATTGAACTTGGTAAAGCAATGAATGGAAGAAATTAAAGGATATTTTGTGTGCCAAAGGAGGAGAGAGTAACTTTGTTTTGAGAAGAAAGCGTTTTGGAAACTTCTGAGTTTTGAACGTTTAAAACTTTACCTGAACGTCTTGGAAGCTTCGCGTTTATTGTGGCCCGGCGCATTCGTGAAGGTTTGAAGTATAACAAGACTTTGCGTTTGTGGCTGGTCAATGCATTCGCAAAGTCATGATGTAACCTGGTCTTTTCGTTCGTGGCCAGTCTTCTGCGTTCGTGAAAAAGACTGGACTGACCAGATTTTTCACTTTTCTTCAGCATTCTGCCCGCGATGTGCGATGGGAACTTTGTGAGGTGAGAAATGAACCATTTTTGAACATGCCAGTGTATTTGATCAGTTCACTAGTTGCTTGTGCAATGGGCATTCTTCCAGGTGCGAAAAACACGTTTTTCAGAGGTATCTTTGGTGCTTCTAAACACTTGGTTCCTCTTATCATATCCATGAGCACCTAGAACACACCAAAAATAATCAAAAAGTGAAGTAAAGCATAAAAACGATGGGTTGCCTCCCATCAATGGCACAATTTAACATCACGGCACAACGCCGGCTACCACACCCTCGAGATTTCCACTTGGAAGATTTGAAACTTTGACCCAAATATCAATCGAATTTCCGGTGGCACTCCCAGGGTAAAGGTTTTAGCATGAGAAGGCCATTCTCTTGATTCTGCATATCGCACTTTTTATCCTTCAAGTGAGGAAGGACACTTTCTCTTCGTTCCACGGCAAACTCAAAACCGGATAGACCTTCATCCACCCTCCTTCCATGGTCTTTCAAAAGCTTTATTACTTTGACTTTCGTCCATTGAATCAAACTTAAGGTCGAACAAAGGTTGAAGTGGGATTTGGGCATCTCCACCTTCAAGTTTGCCTCATTCATAACATCCTCACTATAAGATGCCATGGCATGATTCAACACAGTGAAAATAAACAAAAAAACAACTATTCACAAAAATTGAACTAGAGTAAATAAACTTAAATCCTAAACTAACTCAATACGCCAAATTGTTCCCCAGCAACGTCGCCATTTTTGATAATGCTCAAATCGTGCTCTCCAAATAGGAGGTCACAACGATCGCGTATTCAAAATAAAATTTGTAATTCCCAACGAGTGTCGGGGTCATACCCAAGGGAACAATATAGTCGCAATCGAGCTAATAAAAAATTCTAAGCAACTTATTGAAGTTCAAATAAAAAAAAGGGAAAAGATATCCAAAAAGGGGGGGTTTAGACTAAAACTAAAAGATAAAGAAAACCAAATAAAAGATATATTAACCAATGGCTTTCCTTGCTTTCATCAAGCAAGGACAACAAGGGAGAATTAGGAGTGGGATTTTCAGTTCACAAGACTTACACCCGGTTGACACCAAGGTAGTCTTGGCTAAAGGTATGCCTAACTATCTCTCGACCAATCGAGCATATATCTCGTGTGTTTTCTCTTGAACTAGCACGAGTTACTAATAAACCAGCCAAATAACTTGGGGAGGTCATCCTATCTCTAGCTCGGACCTTTAAATGAGAGATTTCGCGATTGGAGCTATGTCTAGCCTCCAATCTAGATGGATTCCCAAGTACCCACTAGTGAATCTTCCCGAATTCGAGAATTTCTCTCTTGAGCAAAAACTTAAATTAGAAAGCTAAGTCAATGTTTGCAACCAATGACTATAAATTCAGGAAATATATGATTCAATAGACCCAAATAATCAAACAAGAACAAAATCTATATATGAATTCAATAACCCACAAGGTATTATCTCTAATACAAACCCAAAATCTCAAGTCAACAATACACCAAATAAATAGCTATTAAGAACAAGAGTTGAAGAATGGAATCTAAAGATTTACAATAAAGAGCATTCAAATATTCAACCCTATGGTGTTGGTTGATGAACCTTGATCCCAAGATTGCTCAAAAGTTGTGAAAAATATCCAAAGATAAGATTCAAGACGGCTTGGAAGTGTTTTATGTGAATTGGGGTTTCTCCGGATGTGAAATTCCAAAACTGCCCAGCTGCTCTGCTTTCCTTCTTTCCCTACGCGGAAGGTCAGCTGTGTATGTGAAGTGTCTTTGTCTGGTTGACCTTCGCGTAAGCAATCAAGGGGTCGCATTCATGGAGCATTGCCATAGTAGGCCTTAACGTTCGCGGTTTGTACCCCGCGATCGCGAAGGCAAGTACTGCTGACAACTACTTGCTTCTCTGAATAGCTTCCTTTTGACTTGTTTTCATCGAAATTCTACCCGAACACTTCTAAAATACAAAACCTGCAAAATAGTAGTAATCTGTGTCATCTGCACTATTTTTCCATTTATTCTTAGCAAAATCATAAGCTTAAAGGCTAAATAAGTAGGTAAAATACCGACTTATCACTACCTTGCACTTGAAGTACATTCCTTTTCTTCTCCTCATTTGATCACATGCACCCCCAAACATAGGCATTTAACCATGTTGTCTTTTTTATTTCCCCCTAAAACTTTAGCTTTAAGCCTATGTTTCACTTTCAAGCAATTAGGGAGGATGGGTGTGTAACACCCCAGAAATTGATCCAGCTTTTAAACTCAGAAAACTTTCTGAAATTTTGAACTCCTAGGGATAACGAGTCAAGTACACGAGTGATAACTCCCAAACTATACCTCAATTAAGAAGCGTAAGCGATAGTTGTCAAATATAGAACCCAACAAAGGTTGGGGTCGATCCCACAGGGAATAAGGTGTAAATTAAGTCGTTAGTAACTTAGTTGACTAGTAATCAATAGTTTCCGGTAAATGGGGGGGTTTGTGTGATCAATCTTTGATTGTTTCAAATAGTAAGTAACAAATTATAATGAGCAAAACTCAATAAGATAGGTATACTAGGGATGTGTTCACCATGGTTTCGTAAAAAGCCTCAGGTTAGAGTTCAATCGGGTTCTCTTCATATGCATAATCACGAAGTAATTGAAATCGTTCTTACGTCTAAATATTTCTCAACCATATAGACGGTTTATCGTTTCAATTATCTCGAACTTGAAAAGATTACAATTACAAAATTCAATTTTATACTTCAAGTAGATTAACCTCGCTAGAGCGTCAATCATTAGACGGGAGTTAGTAGTCCTGAATCCTTGTTGTTAATCCAATTTTTCGAGTTTTAATTTCTTTGTTCAAGAAAATCAAACCTAGACTTGTTCTAATATTTGCAACCATTAGAAAACAGTAAAAATACAAGATTAACAACGTAATATGCATACAAATACCAAACCCGATATCACAAGAACCTTAAGTCATTACTATTTCATGGATCCCACAACCCTAGTTGTGGGAAATTAGCTACTCATGCTATTAAAGAAATAGAAGACAATCATATTCATAATAAGAGAAAGATTCTTACAAATAGTATGAAAGTTACTTCAATTATCCAAGAACAAGAAGCCAAAAATCCCAAGAGTAATCGACGAAGAAGAAAGAAACGTGTATGTCATATTTTTCCTCTCAAAAAGTCGCTCAAAATAGTCTCTAGAAATATTGGGTAATGCATAATAAAATAACCCTAACATTGGGTATTTATAGCAGTCCAGGAAATAAAGTCCAAAAATAGAATCAGAATCCTACTTTTGACTTTGACGACTTCACCTGACGGGCCATCAAGCATGTGACTAGACGTCAGATGAACCGTCACTCTTAGGCAGTGGCTGAACTTCGACTGTCAAAGCTTGATGGATTTCCTGACGGTCCTTCAGGTCTGTGACGAGCCATCAAGCCATCCATCGCCACTATCCAGTGAGCTGAGGTGCCCAGCCTGACAAATATTTTGGTAAGTCATCGACGCTATGACGACTTGCTAGTATTTTCTGGTAAGTCATTGGGCCTGTGACGACTTGCTAGTAAATTCTGGTAAGTCGTCCGCCCAATGATGACTTGCGAGTAAATTGACTGTTTATCTTGACAGTTGGTGTGACGACTCGTCAGAACCTTAACGATTCATCAAGTGATTTGTCACACTAACCAGTAGAGCCCTTTAGTGTCAAAAATTTATCTTTTTCAATTTTGGTTCAAGTTCCTACAAGTTAAACATAAAACCCATCAAAAACAACAATGGTTGCTTGAAAACTCACGATTATTCTTAGTTAAAGGAGTCAAATATGTCGTAGAACGCCGACACATCAACATCCTACACTTAAAACGTTTGCTTGTCCTCAAGCAACATGACAACAAAAACAAAAAAATGACTCAACTAAGAAAACAAACACGTTTCACTAGCAAATCATGGCCATTCAACAACTTATTCAATTTAAATCAATCCCCCCGAGTAACACAGAAATGTATGAAAATCTAACTTGTAAGTATCCAAACATGTCATTCCGATATGATAGAATATTCTGCATACACACACAACAACTATCCCAACAGTCAGTAGATAATACAGAAATCCCGGTGCCCTCACCACAAAGAAGTCCCACACACAAGATTTGGGACTAGGTAAGGTGCTCACACTCACAAACAATTTAAAATAATGCACATGCGATGCCATAAGCTTGCCCTTGCTATTCTATTTCAGTTTTCCAGAAAGCCGCTCAGGATCACTACAGGACTTATTTTGGCTTGTAATGAGGCTTCAGGTGCAGGTAGGATACGTTTGGGAAATAGTGACTAAACCCTCCTTGTAAATTGACCTATTATTTCCATTCAACCTTTTTCCATCCACTCATAATAACCTTTGATTTCCTTATTTCTTACTACAGGTGTGGCCTTTTTAACATGATAACTCTTTTTCTTTCTTTTTCAGTTCTTTTTCTGACTTTTCATTTGGAACACACCTTCACTTTCTATCCCAACAACAACCAATTAAGCACAATACCATTTTCTTATCATTTACCTCTATAGTACCCACCCTCAACTTAAGTTGATTGCCTGAGTTGAGGTGCACGATGTCCAAGGAAGGACCAGAGCCAAAATAGAGACTCAAAGTTAAAAGGGAAAGGTAAGAGGTTATCGGAAGAACAAAGTCAAATTAACCCCATTTTTCTTATCATGTACCTCTATAGTAGCCACCCTCAACTTAGGCTAATTGCCTGAGTTGAGGTGCACGATGTCCAAGGAGGGACCAGGGCCAAAATAAAGACTCAAAGTTAAAAAGGGAAGGGTAATAGGTTATCGCAAGAATAAAGTCAACTTTGGCTCAAACAAGGATCAAAGGGGTTATTTACATTTGGATAGTCTTTTAGGCTAAGTTGACTGCACACAAAAAGGGCCTGTGAACCATTCCTAAGGAACCAATTTCAAGCTTAACAAAATAGACCGGGCAAGTTCTAGATGCATGCATTGAGTAAGAGTTTATAATAATAAGCTCACACACACTTGGCACCAAGAAACCATACCACTACTAACTATCAAAACAACTGTTCGGCTTAAGCACAATTATTACAATCACATCCATTCAATGACATTCAGAGATCTAGAATAGTCAATTATTTCAAACATAAGTACAAAATAAACTTTTTTCAGAGGGGGCTCCTTTTAGTTCAACTTGCCAAAAAGACCATGCTTGCTATAGACACCACAACACAACACAACATAAACAAAATTAAAATGACAACCTAAACATGCCAGTTCTACTAGATAGCACACCAAGGGAAAAGAAACACGACAACAAAAACCCTCGGTGGTGATAGACTCATAGGTATCCAAACAACCTCAACTTAGATTCATTCACTGTTCCCAATGTATGTATATGAAAACACAACTTATGAGAGAAAGGAATACCTGTGAAGCCCTTAGGCCTCAGAATATGGTACGATGTTGGAGACCGTCGAGGTCTCCAACATGGGAGTAGTCTCTGGAATAAGTGCAAGCAACATCAGCCAGTTGAGCTCCAACTTTCCCTTTTATCGACTCCTCAACTATTCGAGATAGCTTCATCACTCTTTCTAACTCCTTTTCCTTGTTGGTTCTCTTTCGGTGTTTTCTTTTCTTTGATTTGTTCTCACCGCCTTCATCTATAGGTTTCTCTACCTGCGATCCCAATATCATCCGCATAATAGCTAGGGTCTCAACAACACCCTTCTCCTCAATATGCACATCCGTAGGGGCTTCATCAATAACATTGAGAACCGAGACCACCCTCATATCTCTTGGTGGCTTTATCGATTTACACACATTGAACTTGACCAATTCATTGTTAAGTTTGAATGTCAGTTCATTTCTTTCCATGTCGACTAACACTTTTGTAGTGGCTAACAATGACCGTCCCAAGATTATGGGAACTTCAAAGTCCACTTCGCAATCTTAGATTACAAAGTCCGCTGGGAATATAAACTTACCAATCTTTACTAGCACATCATACAATATTCCTACCAGTCGCTTTACTGAACGATCGACCATTAACACCCTCATAGTAGTTAATTTGGGGGCTCCCAAGCCCAACTTCTTATAGACTGCTAGTGGCATCAAGTTGATGCTAGCACCAAGATCACATAAAGGTTTTTCTAAATTGAATTTCCCGATTGTACAGGGAACAGTAAAAGCACCTGGATCTTCTTTCTTTTGCACTAACGATCTTGAAGAAATAGCAGTGCAGTGGTGGAGGTTATCTTCCGGTTAAAATCTTACTGACTTCTTCTTGGAAATCAAGTCCTTCATGAACTTGGCATATCCAGGCATTTGCTCAAGAGCGTCCACCAGTGGGATGTTCACTTATATCTGCTTGAGCATGATCATGAACTTGTGGAACTTGCTATCTTCCACTTTTTTCTTCAACCATTGCGGGAAATGAGGAGGTGGCCGAGGCATCATAGTTGGAAGTTTTTCAACTTCCTTGCCTTTGTCTGTGAGCACTTTAGTAGCATCCTCTACCACATTTTCATCCGCAGCATCACCTTTCTGAGTCTGAATTACCGGATGTGATTTCGATAATGTTTTACCATTTCTCATAGTGATCGCCAAACAACTCCCATCATTCCTCGGGTTTTGAATGGTGTCACTCGGCAAGGTACCTGTCTTTCTCTGATTTAGGGACGCCGAGATTTGACTCATTTGGTGCTCTAACTGCTTGATTGAGGTGGAATGAGAATCCACCAACTGACTCATTGATGATAATTCAAATTTCATTTCCTTGACTCCAGAGTTTGTAGATTCCACCTACAACAACATCTTCGCCATCATATTCTCCAATTTGGACGTCCCTGTCTTATTGCTAGCTCTTTCCCGATTACCAGGTGGTACGTACAACCCACCTCTATCGGTTTTATTCTTTGAGTTCCCCTGATCACGATCTCTGTAGCTAGCTTTTTCATAGTAGTTGTCCTTCTGATAGTTCCGACCTTGGTTTCCCTGGCCATTGGCCTGGAAACCCGCCAAATAATTAGCCTCCTCATCAGATTTAGACTCTGCTGCTCTACCTTGGGAACCTACAACTTTCACTTTCTCCATACCTCCAGATAGAAAATATTTTGTCAGTACGTCCATTTGCTTTTTCAGATGGGCCATATCTTGGTCCCGCTCCTCCTCTTTCCTGCGTTGTTCCGCTGACATACCGACTGCATAAGTACTAGCAGCTACCTCTGTATCCCATGTATGCCAGGCCCTGTTAGTTTTAGTGAGCCACTCTAAAATAGTTGTGGCATCGATAAAGGTAAGACCCATAAATGCTCCACCTGCTGCATTATCTAGTGTCGGCTTGGTAGCCAAATTCAGTGCCCTGTAGAATGTCTGCATCAAAAAATTATCGGTCAACTGATGGTTTGGGCATTTTATCAGTTTTTCTTGAACCGCAACCAGGTCTCATGAGGTTGTTGCCTGAAATTGCTGATTTCGTCCCTCAACTGTATCATCCTAGAAGGAGGAAAGAACCTTTCTAGGAAACCTCCTTTCAACTCTGCCCAGGTTGTTATAGAATCGAGAGTTGGCTCAGTCAACCACATCGCTGCTTCATCAGACAGAGACAACGGGAACAACCTAAGCCTGATGGCCGTCTGATTCACTCCCAGCAATTCAAACGACTTGCAGATGCTCACAAAATTCATCAGGTGCCTGTTGGGGTCATCACCAGCCACACCACGAAACAACCCTCTCAAATTCAACAGCTAAATCATTGTGCTTGTAATGTTCAACTTGGCCCCGGGCGCTAGAGGAGGAAGAACAATGGCACCCGTAGCACCAACTCCATCTAATGCAATATCATCCTCGATATCCTCAACATTCAAGTGATGTTGAGCCTGTTGAGCATGTTGTTCTATAGCAAGCCTTGCTGCCTCCTGTTGTTGTGCATTCATGGTTTGCCTTAGCATTCTTGCGAGCTCAGGGTCTTAGGGCAATATTGGTTCACCCGAGCGTAGGGTACTTGGCATGCACAACTTTGTACCATGTAACAAACAATAACACCAGATAAAAGTAAAATAAGGAAATATGACTAAGAGTCAAATAAACATACCGAACTTAATAAACAACCGTACTCCCCGGTAATGGCGCCAAAATTTTATAACGCCCAAACTACACCTCATTTAAGAAGCGTAAGCGATCGTTGTCAAATATAGAACCCAACAAAGGTTGGGGTCGATCACACAGGGAATAAGGTGTAAATTTAGTTGTTAGTAACTTAGTTTACTAGTAATCAATAGTTTCCAGTAAATGGGGGGGTTTGTGTGATCAAGCTTTGATTGTTTCAAATAGTAAGCAACAAATTAAAATGAGAGAAATTCAATAAGATAGGCAAACTAGGGATGTGTTCACCATGGTTTCGTAAACAGCCTCAGGTTAGAGTTCAATCGGGTTCTTTTCATATGCATAATCACGAAGTAATTGAAATCGTTCTGACGTCTAAACGTTTCTCAACCAAATAGACGCTTTATCTTTTCAATTCTCTCAAACTTGAAAAGATTACAATTACAAACTCAATTTTATACTTCAAGTAGATTAACCTCTCTAGAGCGTCAATCATTATACGGGAGTTAGTAGTCCCGAATCCTTGTTGTTAATCCAATTTTCCGGATTTTATTTTCTTTGTTAAAGCAAATCAAACCTAGACTTGTTCT
Organism: Jaltomata sinuosa; assembly: GCA_003996215.1. Lineage (NCBI taxonomy): Eukaryota > Viridiplantae > Streptophyta > Magnoliopsida > Solanales > Solanaceae > Jaltomata > Jaltomata sinuosa. Next base: position 45,208 of record QJPP01002521.1, on the reverse strand, counting down.
AATATTTGCAACCATTAGAAAAAAGTAAAAATGCAAGATTAACAACGTAATATGCATACAAATACCAAACCCTATATCACAAGAACCTTAAGTCATTACTATTTCATGGATCCTAAAACCCTAGTTGTGGAAAATTAGCTACTCATGCTATTAAAGAAATAGAAGACAATCATACTCATAATAAGAGAAATATTCTTACAAGTAGTATGAAAGTTACTTCAATTATCCAAGAACAAGAAGCCAAAAATCCCAAGAGTAATCGAAGAAGAAGAAAGAAACGTGTATGTCGTATTTTTCCTCTCAAAAAGTCGCTCAAAATAGTCTCTAGAAATATTGGGTAATTCATAATAAAATAACCCTAACACTGGTTATTTATAGCAGTCCAGGAAATAAAGTCCAAAAATAGAATCGGAATCCCGCTTTTGACTTTGATGGCTTTAGCTGACGGGCCATCAAGCATGTGACTGGCCGTCAGATTTACCGTCACTCTTAGGTAGTGGCTGAACTTCGATTGTCAAAGCTTGATGGCTTCCCTGATGGTCCGTCAGGTCTGTGATGAGTCGTCAAGCCATCCGTCGCCACTATCCAGTGAGCTGAGGTGCCCATCCTGATAAATTTTTTAGTAAGTCATCGACGCGATGACGACTTGCTAGTATGTTCTCGTAAGTCGTTGGGCCTGTGATGAATTGCTGGTAAATTCTTGTAAGTTGTCCACCCAGTGAAGACTTGCAAGTAAATTGACTGTTTAGCTTGACGGTTGGGGTGACGACTTGTCAGAACCTTGACGATTCGTCAAGTGAGTTGTCACACTAACCAGTAGAGCCCTTTAGTGTAAAAAATTCATCTTTTTCAGTTTTGGTTCAAGTTCCTTCAAGTTAAACATAAAACCCATCAAAAACAACAACGGTTGCTTGAAAACTCACGATTATTCTTAGTTAAAGAAGTCAAATATATCGTAGAACGCCGACACATCAACGAGGAATGGAAAGTTCCATGAGTCATGGAAAGTACTTGTGATTCCAGCCCTGCAGACCACCCTCAGGTCTGAGAACCACGGGTCAGTCTCATGATTTGTGGAAGCTTCCACGGGTCGTGGAACCGACCCTGGAACTCAGACAGAGAGTAGTATATTTCCCAGGAAACACGAATTGGTCTTATAGCTTATTGATGTTTCCACGAGTTGTCCTGTTAAACCGTAGGAACTGATCCGTAGTCTGAAACTTTGGTTTAGGAACCACGACTCAAGTCCATGAGCTATGGCTAGTTCTACGGTCCATGGAAAGGACCCGTGAAACCTGAAGCCGAGTTTTAAAATAGTTTTTTCTTAATTATGTTCCAGGGGTATTTTAGTTATTACCCACCATTTTAACTCCTAAATGATGTCATTTGACTATTTCTATAAGGGTTTTCCCCCTCAGTAGCCTAAGTACCTCCTCATTACCTCATTCATCTCCCAAAAAGGAAAAGAACTCTCTCAAGCTCAAGGTCTCAAGCTCCAAGTCCAAGTCTCCAAATCTTTTCAATTTCAAGTGGGTTAACTCCAATAAAGGTATGTCGGTATTCAACAATGGGTTCCTTTCATCCTTGTACCCAAATCCCCAAATTTCAATTTGTGATTTCATGAACTTTCAAATTAGGGTTCGTACCCAATTCTTATTGGTTTTGCTATAAATTACCTTCTCATAATTTTATTATGAAATTTCATTAAATTGCATGATTTTGCATGGGTTTTTACATATGAGTTCCTATTTCACTAGTTGAAGGTCAATTATGGTAAATCCTACATGTATGAATTGATTGAAGAAAATTGGGGAAAATGATAGCATGATTTCATGAATTTCAAGCAAGTGCATGCTTAGTTCCTAAGTTTTATGAAAATATATGTTATTATGAAATTGAACTAAAGCCATGCAAGTTTTCAAGTTATGAATTATTGTGCAATGCAAGACACTCGATGTTCCATCAATGCTCATGAATTACTTTCTAAACCAAGATTCGTGAGTAGTATGAAGATCTGGGGTATAAACATGTTTATGAACAAGCTTGACATCTAAATATGTCACCTGAATGTGAGCCTTATGTTATATATTTTTGGAGTAGTATTTAGCACCGAGCGATGAGGGTTCTAGATAACCCAAATCTAAAACTATGTTGCCACCATAGGTTGCCCTCCATTGCTTATGACAGGATCTTTATGAATATCGTTCTAACTTTGGCCGGTTAGGACAACCTTTTTCAGTGTTGGTGCATAAAACTGGACTCCATGTAGCTCAGCATGGTTTATAACAGTTAAGAGAAACTCCCACATGATTATTTTCAAGCTATAAAGTTATATGATATCATACTTTGAATTTTAATCGTACTTCATGTTTTATGTCTTATATCTTGATAATCCTCTTATGTTATTTCTTTATGAAAAGGTTCACCTTAAGCATGTTTTAAGTATTTTTTTATCATGATCATGCATTTCTCACATACTCGGTAAATCCTATAGTACTGATGCATATTTTACGCTGCATCCTCTTGATGATGCAGATTCAGGTGTTTCCTATTAGGCTCGTGACTAGATGAAGCCAGATATCCAGGTAGTGTTAGTGAGTCCTCATTGTTCGAGGGCTAGTTATGATACTAGCTTTTTTTGACTACTTATTTTCGTACTTTGAGTTAGCTAGGGTCTTGTCCTAGTAACTTTTTATGTCATGTATAGAGGCTTTTCAGACATTGACAATATTTGGATCTTCTTCGAATCATGTTCTTTTGATTTTTATCTTATTGATTGAGTTATCTGATTCGTATTATGCTTCCGCTATGTTTAATTGTAATACCTGAGTTATGCTATGACCAAGGGTTAATCTAGGGCACTTATGTCCTGAATCCCATGTTACACCTAGGGGGTAGCCTTAAGGCGTGACAAACTTGGTATCAGAGCCTTAGGTTCAAGAGTCCTAGGATGTTTGAAAGCCACATCGAGTAGAGTATCCTTCATGTGTGTGAAGTGCACCACATATATTAGAGGGAAGCTATGAGATGTCTTAGAAAACTTCACTTCTTTCATGATCAAATCATGCGATAGAGATTAACTCTAATGTTCCTCTAATCCTTACCTTGTACATTTTTGATCATGCCTCGACGTGCTATTCCTCACCGAGCCACTCAAAATATCGATCCTCCAGTTCTTGCCCATGAGGTCACGAATAAGGAGTTCAGGAACACCCTCCATTTGCTAGACCAGACCTTGGCCACTCAGGCCAATCAGAAGGCTCCTGCCCCCATCCACCCTCAAGGTGGGGTAGCGGGCTGAGTTTGTGATTTTGTCCGTATGAACCTGCTGGAGTTTTGGGGTTCAAAAGTGAATAAGGATCTGCTAATTTTTATTGATGAAGTGAAGAAAATCTTGGATGTGATGCAAGTGGTTCGGGTTGATTGTGTTGAGTTAGCATCCTATCAACTCAAGGATATGGCTCATATCTTGTTCACGCAATGGAAGGAAGCTAGAGCTAGGGACGAGGTCCCTATGACTTGGGAGTGTTTTGAGAGAGACTTCCTTGGCCAGTTCTATCCCTGAGAGTTGAGGCAGGCCAAGATTGAGGAGTTTGTGAACTTGAGACAAGGATCTATGAATGTTCAGGAGTATAGTTTGAAGTTCACTAAGTTGTCTAGGTATGCCCCCTCTATGGTAGCTGACCCGCATGATCAGATAAGAAAGTTTATCTATGGGATTTTAGATTTGGTGAAAAAAGAGTGTAGGTCTGCTATGTTATTGAGTGATATGAACATTTAAAGAGATTCATAACCCATGCTCACCATATCAAGGGAGACAAGCTTTGAGAGATAGCTAGGGAGAACAAGAGGGATAAATCTGAGGGATGATGTTTTGGTCATTAGTGGTTTGGTGGCGAACATCTCTTCTTATACCAGAAGAAGTCATCAGGACCCGTTCATTCTTCTGCTAGTGCTCCTACACAGGCCTAGAGGCCTCATTATGATTAGAGTGGTAGAGTTTCTAGTTCCTATTCACAGTCTCAGGGGAGTGTTGCTAAGGGATCTTCCCACCCTATTTGCAGTAAGTGTGGGAGGACTTACTTGAGAGAGTGTCTTTTGGGCCCATATGCATGCTTTGGATGTGGACAGGTTGGACACATAATGAGAGACTTCCCTTCAGCTAAGAAGGGGTAGGGAGGTAGTAGGGCTAAGTCAGCTCTAGCAGCCCTAGGAGGTCGACCAGCCTAGCAGGGCACAACTTCTAGTTTTGGTGGTTAGCGCCAGAACCGTTTTTATGATATGTCCTCTCGTCAGGACCAGGAGGGTTCCCCAGATGTTGTTACTGGTATGTTGAAAGTCTTCTCTTTCAATATGTATGCTTTGTTGGACCCTAGTGTCTCCTTATATTTTATGACCCCTTATATAACATGCAAATTTGAAGTATGTCCTGAATTGCTTTTAGAACCCTTTTTGTGTTTTTACTCCTGTTGGTGAGTCAGTCCTAACCAAAAGAATCTACCAAAATTTCCCTATATCGGTCCTTCATAGGGTCACTTCAACGGATTTAGTAGAGTTAGAGATGACAAATTTTGATGTTATTCTTGGTATGGATTGGCAACATGCTTGTTATGCTTCTATTGATTGCCGTACTCGGGTTGTCAGTTTCAAGTTTCCAAATAAAACCATTTTATAATTGCAAGGTAGTCCCCCATCCTTGAAAGGTCATTTCATATCTTATCTTAAGGCTAGAAAGATTATTTCTAAGGGGTACGTCTATCATATAGTTCAGGTTATGGACACGGAGTCCGAAACCCTACCCCTTTAGTCTGTTTCTATTGGGAATGCGTTCCTAGAAGTGTTCCCCGAGGATTTACCTGGAGTCCCTACCGAGCGGGAAATTGACTTTGGGGTATATCTTCTTCCATATACGAATCCTATCTCTATCCCTCCTTATAGAATGGCCCCTACATAACTTAAATATTTAAAGGATTAGTTGAAGGATCTTTTTGATAAGGGTTTCATCAGGCCTAGCATTTCTCCATAGCATGCTCCAGTTTTATTTGTGTGAAAGAAAGATGGTTCCTTAGAATGTGTATTGACTACCATCAGTTGAACAAGGTCACAATCAATAATAAGTATCCCATTCCTAGGATTGATGACTTGTTCGATCAGTTTGAGGGTGCTAGTTTCTTCTCCAAGATTGACCTTAGATCAAGTTATCATCAGCTTCGTGTTAGAGAGTGTATTATTCTAAAGACAGCTTTCAGGACTCGGTATGGTTATTATGAATTTGTTGTGATGTCTTTTGGTCTAACGAATGCTCCTGCAGCTTTTATAGATTTAATGAACCGCATGTTCAAGCAGTATCTAGATATATTTGTGATTGTTTTCATTGATGAGATCCTTATCTACTCTCAGAGTGAGGAGGAGCATGTGGACCATTTGAGAATTATGTTGAAAACTCTTAAGTACCGGCAATTATTTGCTAAGTTTAGCAAATGTGAGTTTTGGATGCAGTCTGTTGCTTTTCTGGGTCATATTGTGACTAAAGATAGTATTAGGGTTGATTCTCAAAAGATAGAGGCAGTAAAGAACTGGCCTAAACCTACTTCCCCGTCTGATATTAGAAGCTAATTGGGTCTGGCTAATTACTACCGGAGGTTTGTGGGAGGATTTTCTTTCAGGAATTGACGACTAGATTGACCACAACTCCAGTGTTAGCTCTACCCGAGGGCCTAGATTATTTTGTTGTGTATTATGAAGCTTCTAGGATTGGTTTGGGTTGTGTTTTTATGCCGCATAGTAAAGTGATTGATTATGCTTCGACACATCTTAAGACCCATGAGAAGAACTATCCTACTTATGATCTTGAGTTGGCAGCCGAGGTCTTTGCTTTGAAGATTTGGACACATTACTTGTATGGGGTGCATGTGGATATATTCAGTGATCATAAAAGCCTTTAGTATGTGTTCACTCAGAAGGAATTGAATTTTCTACAAAGGAGATGGCTTGAGATCCTTAAGGATTATGACATGAGTGTGCTTTACCATCTGCGTAAGGCTAATGTTGTGGCGGATGCACTTAGTAAATTGTCGATGGGTAGTGCGTCTTCAGTCGAAGAAGGAAAAAAGGAACTAGTTTAGGAGGTTCATAGGCTAGCTCGGTTGGGAGTTTTCATTATGGACTCGACAGAAGGTGGTGTTATTGTGCAGAATAGTTCCAAATCATCCTTGGTAGCAAAAGTGAAGGACAAGCAAGATAGTGATCTAATCTTACTTCAGCTTAATAGTGCAGTCCATCAGCAAAGGTTGAGGTTTTCTCCCAAGGGGGAGATAGTGTACTCCGTTATCAGGGTCGACTATGTGTGCTAGATATAGATGGGTCGCGCAAATAGATTTTGACTGAGGCTCATAGTTCCAGATATTCTATCCACGCTGGTGCCACCGAGATGTACCGTGATCTACGGGAAGTCTATTGGTGAAATGGTTTGAAGACCGAGATAGCCGGTTTTGTGGCTAAGTGTCCCAATTGTCAGCAAGTGAAGGTATAGCACCAGCGACCGGGTGGCATGATTTAGGATATTGACCTTCCCATTAGGAAATGGGAAGAGATCAATATGAACTTCATTACAGGTTTTCCTCGTACTCGAAGGAAACATGATTCGACTTGGGTGATTGTCAATCAGATGACTAAATCATCCCATTTCTTGGCTTTTAAGACTATGGATTTAGCAGACGGTTATGCCAGACTCTACATCCGGAAGATAGTTCGTTTGCATGGTGTTCCTTTGTCTATCATTTAAGATAGGGGTACTCACTTTACTTCTCTGTTTTGGAGATCGTTTCAGAGAGGTCTTGGTACTCAGGTAAAGCTTAGTACAACTTTTCACCCTCGAACAGATGTTCAGGCAGAGCATACTATTCAAACTTTGGAGGATATATTTGGAGCTTGTGTGATTGATTTCAAAGGTAATAGGGATGATCACTTACCTGTTATCGAGTTTGCCTACAACAACAACTTTCACTCTAGCATTCACATGGCACTGTATGAGGCAATTTATGGTCGGAGGTGTAGATCTCCTATTGGTTAGTTTAAGGTAGGTGAGGCAACTTTGATTAGCCCAAATTTTGTGCATGAGACCATGAAGAAGGTTCAGCTTATTAGGGAGAGGTTGAAGACCGCTCAGAGTCGACAGAAATCATACGCAGATGTGAGGAGAAGGGAATTAGAATTTGAAGTTGATGATTGGGTTTTTCTAAAGGTGTCACCAATGAAGGGTGTGATGAGATTCGATAAGAAAGGAAATCTTAGTCCACGTTTTGTATGTCCTTATCGGATTCTGAGGAGGGTTGGTAAGGTTGCTTATGAGTTGGATTTTCCATCTTATTTGGAAGTGGTTCATCCAGTTTTCCATGTTTCCTTATTGAAGAAGTGTGTTCGTGATCACACCTTGATTGTTCCTTTGGAGGTTGTAGGTGTGAAGGACAGTCTCACCTATGAGGAGGTCCCCATAGAAATCCTTGATCGTCAGATTTGGAGGTTGAGAAACAAAGAAGACGCTTCGGTAAAAGTTCTTTGGAGAAATCAACTTGTTGAAGGAGCTACTTGGGAAGCGGAATCAGCCATGAAACCCAAGTACCCTAATCTCTTTCCTTTTGATTCCATTCCAGCTTGAGCTAATTGTTTCATCCTTAGTATGTTCCTCTGATCCTATTCCATCAGTTACTCTCATGATCCTAGCATGCATTCATGTTTTCGAAGTTGATTTAACCATGTTTTAAGTTGAAAAGTTTAGTTTTTATGTTTATTCCTTGATTTTCATGATTTGTTGTTGGTTGGGCTGTTTTCTCTTCAGTTTCCTTTGCTTAGTCCCAAGGGAAAGATATTGTAACACCCCAGAAATCGATCCAACTTTTAAACTCAAAAATCTTGCTGAAATTTTAAATTCACAGGGATCACAAGTAAAGTCCACGAGCTATGGAAAGTTCCACGAGGTGTGGAAAGGACTCGTGATTCCAGCCCTGCAGACCACCCTCAGGTATGAGAACCACTGGTCAGTCTCACGGTTCTTGGAAGTTTCCACGAGTTTGTGGAACCAACCCGTGGAACTCAGACAGAGAGTAGTCTATTTTCAAGGAACCACGAGTTGGTCCTACGACTAGTGAAAGTTTCCACGAGTCGTCCTGTTAAACCGTAGGACCTGATCCACAGCCTGAAACTTTGGCTTAGGAACCACGACTCAAGTCCACGAGCCATGGTTAGTTCTACGGTCCATGGAAAGGACCCGTGTAACTTGAAGCCAAGTTTTAAAACAACTTTTTCTTAATTAAGTCCCAGGGGTATTTTAGTCATTAGCCACCCTTTTAACTCCTAAATGATGTCGTTTCGACTATTTCAAGAAGGGTTTTCACCCTCATTAGACTAAGTCCCTCCCCATTACCTCATTCATCTCCCAAAAAGGAAAAGAACTCTCTCAATCTCAAGGTCTCAAGCTCCAAGTCCAAGTCTCCTAGTCTTTTCAATTTAAAGTGGGTTAACTCAAATCAAGGTATGCGGGTATTAAACAATGGGTTCCTTTCACCCTTGTGCCCAAAACCCCAAATTTTGATTTGTGATTTCATGAACTTTCAAATTAGGGTTCTTACCCAATTCTTATGGGTTTTTCTATAAATTACCTTGGGATTGTATTATCAAATTTCATTAAATTGCATGATTTTGCATGGGTTTTTACATATGAGTTCCTATTTCATGAGTTGAAGGTCAATTATGGTAAATCCTCCATGCATGAATTGATTTAAGCAAATTGGAGAAAATGATAGCATGATTTCATGAATTTAAGTAAGTGCATGCCTAGTTCCTATGCTTTATGAAAATAAATGTTATTATGAAATTGAACTAAGGCCATGCAACTTTTCAAGTTATGAATTATTATGCAATGCAAGACACTCGATGTTCCATCAATGCTCATGAATTACTTTCTAAATCAAGATTCGTGAGTAGTATGAAGATCTAGGGTATGAACATGTTTATGAACAAGCTTGACATCTAAATATGTCACATAAAAGTGAGCCTTATGTTATATGTTTTTGGAGTAGTATTTAGCACCGAGCAATGAGGGTTCTAGATAACCCAAATCCAAAACTACATTGCCACCGTAGGTTGCCCTCGGTGGCTTATGACAGAATCCTTATGAACATCGTTCTAACTTTGGCCAGTTAGGAAAACCTTTTTCAATGTGGGTGCATGACACTGGACTCCATGTAGCTCAGCATGGTTTATGTTGGTTAAGAGAAACTCCCACAAGATTAATTTCAAGCTATGAAGTTATATGATATCATACCTTGAATTTTAATCGTACTTCATTCTTTATGTCTTATATCTTGATAATCCTCTTATATTATTTCTTTATGAAACGGTTCACCTTAAACATGTTTTAAGTATGTTTTTATAACGATCATGCATCTCTCACTTACTCGGTACATCCTATAGTACTGGCGCATATTTTGCGTTGTATCCTCTTGATGATACAGATTCAGGTGTTTCCCATCAGTCTCGTGGCTAGACGAAGCCGGATATCCAATCAGCGTTGGTGAGTCCTCATTGTTTGAGGGATAGTTATGACTCTAGTTTGTTTTGACTACTTATTTTCGTACTTTGAGTTAGCTAGGGTCTTGTCCTAGCAACTCCTTATGTCATGTATAGAGGCTTTTTAGACATAGACAATATTCGGGTCTTCTTCGAATCATGTTATTTTGATTTTATCATATGGATTGAGTTATCTGATTCGTATTATGCTTCTGCTATGTTTAATTATTATACTTGAGTTATGCTATGACAAAGGTTTAATCTGGGGCACTTGTGTCCCGGATCTTGTGTTACTCCTAAGGGGTAGCCTCGGGGCGTGACAGGGTGCCAAGATAGAGGTTCCAAAAAGGTCAAGGTGCCAAAGAACGGTCCAAGCTCAAAGGGGTTCACTAGGATTAATGTTGAGGGAAGTTATTTGGGTTAAGTAGCTATCAAAAAGGGCCTAAGGTCATCTTCCGAGATCAGTCACACCTAGAATTTTGCCTTGAATAACATTCGAGGCAAGTTCTAGATGAAACACATGCATGAGAATCAAGGTAAAGCCTCACTACACAAGGAATCATGCAATAAGACTTCTCTCATTAGTCTCAAAATCAATTGGGACAAATGACTTTCGACAAGCTATTCTGAGTTCATTATACACTCGTTTGTGAGTTAATCAAGCCAAAGCAAGAGTGTGCAAGTAATGACAAGAGAATGCTTTTGCTCTCAAATATATTTCCATTCTTCCTTTTATTTCCAAAAACAACTTGCCAAGTTTTTTTTTTGGTGGGCCCATTTTGATACAACCAACTACGTACTCAATTTTAAACTAAAACTTGACATTTTACCTTAAGAAAGTCGCCTCTCAATCAATCATAGGGAAACACCAACCCGGTTTGAGAAAAAAACAAAAGAAAAATAAATAAACAAAACTTTTGCTCCTTAGGAAAGAACCGTGGTATTAAGAAATTCCTCAGAGTTTATTGTTGAACTACTATTAAGAAGGAGACAACCAAATTGTGCGCTCATGATTCATTTAAAAACAAGCCTTGGCGTAGGAGTTTAGCGCATCTACAAAGCACGGGTAGTAAAATAATGGGTCATGTAAGACCAACCTGGTAACACAATAAATACAACAAAACAAAAATCAAGCCTGACAAGGGAACAATTAAGCTCAAAATAAACTAACATACGAAAAAGGCCCAGCGTGGGCAATGTCATCACCACAAGTTTCACCAATAATGTAAAGAGTTATAATCTCTACCAAACTCAAAGAAAGCATAGCCCCGATGCATAAAAAGTTATACAAATAAGATTGAGTACCAAAAACTCCCTGAATAGGCTAATGATGATGATGGTGCCTCCTTGAGTAGAACCAATGTGGTGGCCAAGGAGGTCGAGGTGCCGATGGGGCTGGTGGTGCCGATTGTGGTATGTAGGCATGTGCTAGGTCTATCTGAAACCTCTCCACTAATGGAATCGATGGGTCCCACTAGACTTGAATGAGTCCATATGGTTCCACAACCCACTTGTCTGAGCAAGTCATCAACTCATGGTATGAGAACCTCGGCTGAAGTCCCCATTCTCTCACATATGTCATGGGAGGTGCCGGGTGATCTTGGATGACTGACTCTTAAATTTTGAGGGCAGTCTCAATGGGTTCCACCTCCTCTTTTACCTCAGATATTTCCTCTTCATCAATCCGGTCCCAACCTGTGCACCAATCATCGGGAGGGCTAGCACACCTCAGAGGAGAAATTGAACTTGGAACGGGTAGATTAAAATCCCAATTTGGCTCAACATGTTGGATCACTTGCTTAAGTTCATCCACCTCCACTTCATGGTGTCCACTCTAGCACATAGTTTTCTCACACTTGACACTACCAGTTTCAAGGCCGATTTGATGGCGTTTTGAATTAAGATTGGAATGTCCTTGGCCAACTTCTGTAGGAGCTCCTCATTTTTGTTAGTTAGTTGAGCAAGTTTTAGCAAGTTACCTAAGGAAGAGATGGCTTGGGATGCCACATGTATTTTTCCCGATGCTCCTCGAGATGGAGGTGAATTCCCTTCTTGATCATGCATAATGTGCTCAACTTATGCTCTGCTTGCAGTTGCACGTGTTGTTAGAGTACTGTGATTTCTTTTGACATGCGGAGCATCATTATACCTCCTTGTGTCTAAAAAACCATGCCCGTAGCTTGGCTAACTTTGTGTAATGATCAAAACAAATGGCACTCGGCTTGGGTGCACAACAAACTAATAAGGACTGGAAAGGCCTTGGAGGTGGAGTCGTGTCTATCTTTCTTTTTGAGGTGTTCTGCTATGATTTCCCCTTCATTTAAAGTGAGGCTCTCCATGATTTATGCAATGAGGATGGCCATCTCTATGGTCACTTTAGTAGTATCACTGGTTGGAATGTGTTTTGTACTCACAAAGTCAAGCCACATGCGAGCTTCGAACCTAAGATCCGAGCGATAGATTTTCCCCTTTGAGATGGACCAAAAGGGGTTCCTATTTGCAATTACACTAGCAACCGACTCGTATTGATCTTCCTTTGTAGCCACATGCTCAAAGTGCCTTGACTCTGGAATTGTTTCATCATCCCAAATGGCAAAATGGATGGCTGCAGGGGTGATGTCCACCTCTTTACCTCAGACTAACACCAACTTGAGCATAGTAACTTGCTTAGTGGACCCTTGTAGTTTAGCATATCAAGTCAGGCCTGGTATGAAGCATAGAATTCTCATACCAACTCAGTAAAATAGGGACCCAGATTCTTGGCAAAATGTTCCCAAGCTCTTATGTGGAACTTTTTTGGCATGTTCGGTTATTCCTCTTGAAAATCTTCCACATCGAACCACTTCTCTTAAAATAATGGTCACTTTTTCCAAAAATTAAGGTAGTAGGCTTCCATCCACCTGAGCCAAAATTGGATTTCTGATTCATGAGGCCCCTCCTCTTACAAAGGAACACCTGCATTCAGAGTGTGTTTTGTGGCACTCCTCTTTTGATGGAGCCTGGTAGAAGACATATTCCAGCAACTGAAGGTTAGTAGCAGTAACTATGTGTCTATATATGATCTAAAAGAAGCTAGTAACTAAGACGGATGGAATGAAAAAAAGTAGAAGACAAAGTAGGCAATTGTTGCCTCATGCGGACCACATGCGGGTTGCACTAGAAAAAATGCACGTCACACGTGGCATCGCATGAGCTAACAGAAACCTGCAGTGGTTTCAGCTCTAATGTGAAAAGTTAGTGCAGAACACACCAGACAAAGTGCGTGTCGCACCATTAATTTCACATCCAAACAGTGACTGGCCATTCTTTTCAAGCATGGTGTCATGCCTTATGCGACCCGCACATCAAGATCTATGCATCACATGCGAAACGCATAAAGGTACAATTGGAATTTTTGGTTCCTTGTGTTCTTGTGAGTTACTTATGTGATCTGCAGAGATCGATGTGCTTAGGCACTTGGCACCATGCAACAAGCCAACAATATTAAACAAATCGGCAAGGGGTATCATAACCATAAACATTCGGGTACTGAGACTTCCTCGGATTTCCATTGACAAAATCAACAAGCAAGAAAAGAACTTAATGACTGCCCTTAAGATGGATGTTATCCCATCTATCATCGGGAACATCAAGCCCTCACTTGCAACAATTCGGGAACCAATAAGTTTAGCAACAATTAACCCCTCCCGAAACAAGATCATATACCCAAAGATAATCTTCAACAAAGAATCATGGGCATACAAGTAGCAAGATTCAACCCCAACAAACTATTCTCAACAAAACCTCATGACAAATGATGATTTGCCCTTAAGAACGACGTCACCCAATCTATCATCGGGCTAAATCATGCATCAATCATGAGTGGGTTAGTCAGAATTCACCCCAAACTCAAAATTCAAGGATAAGAATCAACACCAATCAACATGCATTAACAAAATTCAAGTTTTACCAAGTTGACACTAAGCAACATTCTCAATACAATTCAAAATTGGGGACCCAAAATTTTCGGATCTCACCCAAAATCAATATGGTTATTCTATTAAGCATGCTTCACAATATGAGTTCCCAACATTCATATAAACAAGTATTTAAAATTGGGGAACTTACCACAAGTGAAGATTAGGCAGAGAGAAGTAAAAATTGGAGCTTTTGAAGTGCAACAATGGTGTCCCAATCAACTCGCCTGGAGAGAGGAACGGAGGCAACGGTTGTGGAACAAAGGAGATGGTTGGGTGAGAGAAGGAGAAGATGTTGGGGAAGTTTGAGGAATTTAGAGAGAATTTGGGAGAGGGATAGAGAAGTTTGAAGAGAAAATATGGAGAAAGAGAAGAGGGGTGGAAGTTTAAAAAGAAAAAGAAGAAGAAAGGTTGGCCAGGTCATCTCCGAGTCAGGTCGGTCAATGAGTTAGGTCAATAAAAATTCAAATTTACCTTTGGTGCATCGTGACATGCGATTTATACCAGCCTTGGTGCAGACCGTATATCATTTTGCACATTGCTTTTTTATGCCCTGGCCTTGCCCAGGCTTCTGGGTTGCTATGCAATGGAGGTGTGACGTGCACTTGGGCTTGTGAGGTCTGCATGTCCCAGTGCATATTGCCTCCAATAGATCCATTTTCTCCCGTGCCTTCTATTTTGGCATGCGGTGCGCCATGCGACACACACAACCGTTCATGTGGTCCTCACAGTCCTTCGCACAGCCTATTTTGGCCCTATTTTCATTTGTTCATTTTTTAGCTCCATGCATTCCATAAAAACACACCAAAAACAACAAAAGAAAACCAAAAACAAAGTAAAGAAACTTGGGTTGACTCCCAAGAAGCGCTTGATTTAACGTCGCGGCTTGATGAAAGTACCTCAAGCTCAGTCGTTGTCAGATATCATGCCAATCTAGTTGGCATGGCCCCATCCCAAGAAGGGAAATTACTCCATCAACAATATAGAAACATAATCTTGTTTCCCAAGCGGCAACATCTCAAATGTGGATGCCTTGCCCAATTTACTCTCCTCAAAGGTATCATTAATTTTTCCCTCCAAACCTATCACTGATATTGCCCTCAAGTCATCCGGAGGCCTTGTGGGTTGGAATACATTGAATGTCACTACTTCATCTCCCACTCAGAATTTGATTTCTCTGAGTTTGATATAAATAAGGGCCCTCCCTGTAGCCAACAATGGTAACCCCAAAATAATATGAACCTCAATATCTACCTCACAATCAAGAATGACAAAATCTGCCGGGAGGATAAGCTTAACAACTTTTACCAATATATCAAATAGTATCCCCACCGGGAGCTTGATAGACTGATCAGCCATGAGCAATTGCATAGATGTAGGATTGGGCACACCCAACCCTAGCTTCTTTGAAGATCACTAGGGTCATAAAGTTAATGCTTGACCCCAAGTCACATAAGGCTTTGCAGAATAAAAACATCCCGATAGTATAAGGTATGGTGAATGCACCCGGATCTTCTCTCTTTGTAGCCACATTCCTAGTCTTCACAGTGCTACAACTATGCGTGATCTCAATGGTGCCCACATCAACAACCTTCTTCTTTTTAAGCAATTCCTTCATAAATTTGGAGTACCTCGACATTTTTATCAATGCTTCAAATAAATGAATGTTTATTGAGAGTTTTCTAAACATTTCAACAAACTTGGTAAACTTGTGCTCCTCCTTCTTGTTGTTAAGCCTTTGTAGATACGGAGGAGGTCCCTTGGGAAGTGTGGCTGTCACACTTTGCACAAGAGGGGGATTCTCCTCGACATCGATGGTTACTTGGGGAAGGGCTTCAGCTTTCTTCTTCTCATCATCTATTTCAACATTCACCGAGGTGTTTGGTGCACCAAGCTTCAACACTATCCCTGAGTCTCCAATAATATTTTCATGTACAATCTCTTCATTCTTGCCACTTGGATCCATGACAGTTTCAATAATAGGCTCAATTGGTTTCATAACTGGATTTACAACGGGTTCTCTAATTGCACCGCTTATTCGTCCACTCCTAGTAACAATGGCCATAATGTGCCCATTGTTTTTATTATTGGTTGTGGTGTTACTAGGAAGTGACACCTTCATCCCCGGGCTCATTTGAATGGAGAGATGATCCATTTGGGCCTCAAGATGTTTGATTGAGGTTGAATGAGAGTTTATAGATTGATAAAGTTTTGAGACTTTGCTTTTAAGCTTATTCACCCTGGCATTTGTTGTTTCCACCTTTTTTAGCACCATGGACAACATGTCCTCTACCTTAGAATGCTCGGTTTTGCTTGTGGCCGGTTGGTAGAAAGAATCCACTTTTTTTTGGGGCACATAGGGGCTTTGATGATTGAATCAATCACCATACTTGTCCCGGTCATCTCTTATCAAACCTTGATTCTCTTCCCTTGGGTGATAAAAACCAGGATGAGAACCCGCCGACACAAAGCATAATTTACCATGTACAACTGTCATCAGCTCATCATCGCTACATTTTATTTCTAGCATGTTCACAATATTCACGTCCTTAGCACCCATCATATGCTTTGCCGCGAGATCAATTTGGTTGATCATCCTAGCCATGGTCTTATCTTGAATTTCACCTCTTTTTCTAATTTCATTTGTTAAGATGGATGATACCGCTCCCAAAGTTGGCACATACGCTTCTCTTGAATACCAAGCTTGGTTGGTCTTGGTCACCCTCTATAAGAAAGCCGAGGCAATGGGAGATTGCAAGTCCGTAAAGGTGCCACCTCCAAGGTTGGTAGACATCAACTTATTCATAGAGTTCAATGATCGATAGAAGCTTTGGAGAAATACGTTGTCCGGCAACTCATGGTTCGGACACAAGACAAGATTCATTTTGAACCTTAACCAAGCCTCATGTAGAAGCTCATCCGGGTATTGCCTAAAGTTGGTAATCTCATCTCTTAGCTGCATCATTCGAGATGGAGGAAATAATCTTGATGTAAATGCCTCAACCAACTCGGCCCAAGATCTGATAGATCCATATGGCAATTCTTTCAACCGTGTCATGGCTTCCCTCGTCAAGGAAAAAGGGATAAGGCATAATCAAATGGATTGTTGGGACATATTTTGAAATATGAATGGTTGTCAAATCTCCACAAAATTCTGAATATGTCGGTTGGCATCTTAATGTGATACTCAACCAAACATGCCCTTTATTTGGATCAAGTGGAGCATGGTGCTAGTAACGTGAAAGACAACATTTCCCACCATGGGGGGTAGGCAGATTGCACCCACACCCCTTTGCATAATAGGCTCAGCAGTGTTTGCATCCATGAAGCCGTCAACACTCTCGTTATCGTCTGACTTGCTCATAGGCTAGCCTGCTCAATCACAATACAAACAACAAACAAAAGTAAAAAAACAAGCACTCTCTAACTGATTTCAAATCTACAATAAAAAATATCTATCAAATCAAGTCCCTGGCAATGGTTCCATTTTTTATAAATGCTCAAACGTACTCTCCAAGATGGAGGTATCAATGATCATCAAGTAAAACACGTTTATAATTACCCAACAGATGTTGGGGTCATAACAACAGACACTTGTAGATAGCACAATGATGATTGTAATAAAATGACTTCGCTAAGAGAGTAAGTGTTTGAAAACAAGAAAGTAAAAGATTGGGGAGAATTTGGATTCTGACACAATAATCTCAATTCAAGCAAGATAGTAAAGTAAAACGGGTATACAAATGATAGTAGATAACTAGGTGTAACATTGTGGAATTTGATGCAACTTTTAAACTTAAGAAATATGAGAATTTTGAACTTTTCAGAAATTATGGGTCCAAATCACGGATCATGGTTTAAACCACGAGTCATGAAGTGAACCCATGCTTCCAGTCTGTTGGTTTTATCTCTGGTCTGAGAACTATGCGTTGGTTCTATGGATCGTGGTTCTGACTATGGCCCATCCTGTCAACTCGTAGAATTAGATTAAAGGGTTGACAGTTTCCCTAGGTTTCATGACTGGCTTCTATGGCTCATAGTTTGAACTACGTACTATCTGGCAAACTCGTAGAACTTAATCAGAGATCAAAAAATTCCCCAGGAACTGCGACTGAGGTCTATAGACTGTAGTCCATTCGATGAGTCATACTATGGACTCGTAGAGCATATTCTGCAGAATGTCTTTTGGCTAAGAACCAAGAGTAGTAACCACGAGTCATGGTTCAGTCTACGACCCATGGAACCTATCCGTGGAACTTGAGGCTGAGAAAATTTAATAGTTTTTCTTAATTAAGTCCCATGGGTATTTTAGTCATTATCAGCCCTTTTAACTCCTAAGTGAGGTCGTTTTGACCATTCTTAGCATGATTTCTAGACCTATTAGCCTAAGTCCCTTCTCATTTCCTCATTCACCTACCAAAAGAGGAAAGTAACTCTCTTAAGCTCCAAGTCTCAAGCTCCATGTTCAATCCTTCTTTTTTTTCAATTTAAGTTGGGTTAGCTTCAATCAAGGTATGTAGGTGTTCAATAAGGGAATCTCTTCATCCTTATGCCCAAAACCCCAATCTTCTAAATTGAATTTATGGATTTCTAAATTAGGGTTCTTACCCAAATTGGGGGAAATTGATGGGCTTTGTTCTAAAGTATTGATTCATGACTTCTTATTCATTATCCATGTTTTAACTAAGGTTCCTTAAGTGTTTACAAAAGCGCATATGTTGATGATGAATTCTAGCATGATTTCATTGAATTGCATGTCTTCAAGTACAATTGGTATGTTTCGATAACATGACCTCTATTTTCATGAAAATGCATGCCTAATTCTTCAAACTATGATTTTAGAAAGGAAATCATATTTTGAATATGGTTATGCAAAGCTTTAAGACTCATGATTTGTGAATTGCATGAAATAAGATATCTCCTTATGCTTTTCCAACAGTTTTGGATATTATATATGTCCCTATGTTTTATTAAAGGTTTGGCATCCAGATATGTCTACCTAAGTTATGAACAGTTTTGACATCAGATATGTCAAAAGTATTATGAGCTATATGTATATGTTTTGGGAGTAGTATTTAGCACCAAACAATGAGGGTTCGATTATCCAAGTCTAAAAACTACGTTGCCAGCGTAGGTTATGTAGCGCCCGATGGGCTTATAAAAGTGGTTCCACTCTTTATTATCATGGTGCCTTTGCCTTAGCGGGGCATAAGGAAACTTTGCCAACTATGGTGATATAGTTGGATTATGGTGTTCTTTACCTTGGCAGGGTTCAGAACAACTTTGCTAACTAGGGTTATATAGTTAGATTCCATGTAGCTCACATGGTCTATTATCGGTTATAAGAAACTCTCGTATAAAAGATTTTCTATTTAAGTTATATGATACTCTACTTTTGAAGTTGATCTTCTATTTTCATGTCTAATGTTTAACTACTTTTTTACTCATGAATTCTCTTATTATGCATGGCTTCAGTCTTTCAAGCATGATTCAAGCACATTTACATTTATTGTTGCATAGACTCATATATTCAGTACATCATATAGTACTGACGCATTTTGTGCTGCATCCTTTTACGATGCAAATTCAGGCACCTGCCCTCAGACTCGTGGCTAAACTATGCCAGACATTTAGCTGATTATTGGTGATTTCTCATTATTCGAGGATTAGAGTTAGAGTTTCCATATTTATGCTTTTATTTCAAATTTTGAGTTAGCTGGGGTCTTGTCCCATCAACTCTTTATGACAGTTAGAGGCTTTTTATACATAGATAGTATGTGAGTCTCCTTTTGGATTTGTATTCCTATTTGACTTGATTATCAATATATTTGATTTTGGATCCTCTTATTATGCTTTCGCTTATCTATTTGAATTATCTGAGCTATGATATGACCAAGGGTTAGCTTGTGACACTTGTGGTCTTAGGTCCCGTGTTACGTTAAGGGTGTAGCTTCGAGGCGTAACAAACATGGTATTAGAGCCTCATGTTCAGAGTCCTAGGATGTCTGAAAGCTGTATCGAGTAGAGTCTCTTTAATGTCTGTGAAGCACACCACACTTATGAGAGGGAAATTATGAGATGTCTTAGAAGGACTTCCCTTCTTTCATGATGATATCGTGCGATAGAGTTTAACTCTAATATCCCTCTAATCCTTTCCTTGTATGTTTTAGATTATGCCTCAATGTTCTATGCCTCACCGAGTAGCTCAGAATGCTGCTCCTCCAGTTTCATCCCCCGAGGTCACAAATATAAAGTTCAGGAATGCCATCCACATGCTAGCCCATACTATGGCCACTCAGGCCAACCAGCCAGCTCCAATCCTTGTCCACCCTCAAGGTGGGGTAGTGGCTAAAGTTCCTGATTTTATCTGTATGAACCCACCTGAGTTCTGGGGTTTGAAAGTGTGTGAGGATCCAAAGATGTAGCATCCTATTAACTCAAGGATATAGCTCATATCTAGTTTATGCAATGAAAGAAAGCTAGGGCTAGGGACATGGTCCCTATGACCTGGGTGTGTTTTGAGAGGGCTTTCCTTGACCAGTTATTCCTGAGAGAGTTAAGGCAAGCGAAGACCGAGAAGTTTGTGAACTTGAGACAGGGATCCATGACTATTCAGGAGTATGGGTTGAGGTTCACTCAGCTTTCCAGATATGCTCCTAATATGATTGTTGACCATAAGATCAGATGAGCAAGTATATCTATGGAGTCTCAGATTTGGTAAAGAAAGAGTATAGATTTGCTATGTTGTTGGGAGACATGAGTATCTCCAGACTTATGACTCGTGCTCACCAGATTAAGGGAGACAAACTTAGGAAAATGGCTAAGGAGAACAAAAGAGTCAGATTTGAGGGTTCGGTATTTATCCATAAGAGATCCGGAGGTGGACATCGATCTTCCTTTTAGAAGAGGTCATCAGGGCCTAAGCATTCTACTGCTAGTACTCCTTCTCAGGCCTCCAGGCCTCATCATGATCAATCTAGTAGAGGTGCAGGCTCTTATTCTCAGGGGACTAGTCCAAAGGGGCCTTCCTACCCCATTTGCACCAAATATGGAAAGAATCATCTCAGTGAGTGTCTATCTAGTTCACGTGGTTGTTTTGGATGTACCCAGGTTGGTCACAGGATTAGAGATTGTCTTTCAGCTAAGTTGGGATAGAGTGGTAGCAGGACTCAGTCTGCCCTAGCAGCTCCAAGAGGTGGAGCAGCCCAGCAGGGCACTGCTTCTAGTTCTGGTGGTTAGCGCCAGAACTGCCTTTATGCCATATCCTCTCGACAGGACCAGGAGAGTTCACCAGCCATTATTACTAGTATGTTGAATGTCTTCACTCTGGATGTGTATTCCCTATTAGACCCTCGTGCCTCCCTATCTTTTGTGACCCCTTATGTACCATGCAAATTTCAGATATATCCAGATCAGCTTTTAGAACCCTTTTGTGTTTCTACTCCTGTTGGTGAGTCAGTCCTGGCCAAAAGAATCTATCAAAATTTCCCTATATCGGTCCTTCATATAGTCACTTCAACAAATTTAGTAGAGTAAGAGATGACAAATTTTGATGTTATTCTTTGTATGGATTGGCTACATGCTTGTTATGCTTCTGTTGATTTTCATACTCGGGTTGTCACTTTCAAATTTCCAAATGAACCTGTCTTAGAGATGTAAGGTAGTCCTCCATCCTCGAAAGGTTATTTCATATCTTATCTTAAGGCTAGGAAGATGATTGCTAAGGGTTATGTTTATCATATAGTTCGAGTTATGGACATGGTGTCTGAAACCCCATCCCTTCAGTCTGTTCTTATTATGAATGAGTTCCTAGAAGTATTTCCCAAAGATTTACCCGGAGTCCCTCCTGTGCGGGAGATCGACTTTCGAATAGATCTTCTTCCAGATACAAATCCTATCTCTATTCCTCCCTATAGAATGGCTCCCACAGAACTTAAGAAATTGAAGAAGCAGTTGAAAGATATCCTTAATAAGGGTTTTATTCAACCCAGCATCTCTCCATTGGGTGCTCTAGTATTGTTCATGCAAAAGAAAGATGGTTCCCTCAGAATATGTATCAACTATTGTCAGCTGAACATGATCACAATCAAGAATAAAAATCCCATTCCTAGGATTGATGACTTATTCGATCAACTTCAGGGTGCTAGTTTCTGCTCCAAAATCGACCATAGATCCAGTTATCATTAGCTTCGTGTTAGAGAGTGTGACATTCTGAAGACAACTTTAAGAACTTGATATAGTCATTATGAATTTGTGGTTATGTCTTTTGGTCTAACGATTTCTCCTAAAGCTTTTATGAATTTAATGAACTGTGTGTTCAAGCAGTATTTGGATATCTTTGTGATTGTGTTCATTGATGATATTCTTATCTATTCTTGGAGTGAGTAGGAGCATGCAGACTATTTGAGAGTTATATTGCAAACTCTCAAGGATCGACAGTTATTTGCTAAGTTTAGCAAGTTTGTGTTCTGGATGGAGTCTGTTTGTTTTTCTGGGTCACATTGTTACTAGAGATGGTATTGGAGTTGATTCTCAAAAGATTGAGGTGGTAATGAACTGGCCTAGACCCACTTCCCCGTCTTATATTAGGAGCTTTTTGGGTTTGGCCGATTACTACAGCAAATTTGTGGAGAGGTTTTCTTCCATTGTTGCCCCTTTGACTCGATTGACTCAGAAGAATGTGAAATTTAAGTGGTCTAATCTTTATGAGAAGAACTTTCAGGAATTGAAGACTAGGTTGACCACATGCCAGTGTTGACCCTACCCGAGGGTTCGAATGACTTTGTTGTGTATTATGATGCTTCTAGAATTGACTTGAGTTGTGTTTTGATGTAGTATGGTAAGGTGATTGCTTACGCCTTTAGACAGCTTAAGATCCATGAGAAGAACTACCCTACTCATGATCTTGAGTTAGCAGTCGTGGTCTTTGCTTTGATGATTTGGAGACATTACTTGTATGGTGTGCATGTGGATGTATTCACCGATCATAAGATTCTTCAGTATGTGTTCTCTCAGAAGGAATTGAATCTTTGTCAATGGAGATGCCTTGAGCTCCTTAAGGATTATGACATGAGTGTGCTTTGCCATCCGAGCAAGGATATTGTAGTGGCGGATACACTTTATAGATTGTCCATTGGTAGTATGTCTTCGGTTGAGGACGGAAAAAAGGAATTAGTTAAGGAGGTTCATAGGCTTCCTCGGTTAGGAGTTCGCCTGATGGACTCGACAGAAGGTGGTGTTATTGTTCAGAACGGTTCCAAATCATATTTGGTAGCTGAGGTGAAGGCAAAGAAAGATAGTGATCCTATTTTGCTTCAGCTAAAGGGTCCAGTCAATCAGCAAAGGGTTTAGGTTTTCTCCTGAGGGGGAGATGGTGTGTTTCGTTATCATGGTCAATTGTGTGTGCCAGATGTAGAGTGGTTAAGACAACATATTTTGACTGAGGCTCATAGTTCCAGATATTCTATTCACCCTGGTGCCACCAAGATGTACCGTGATCTACGGGAAGTCTATTGGTGGAATGGTATGAATAGGGACATAGCCAGATTAGTGGCTAAGTGTCCCAAGTGTCAGCAAGTGAAGGTAGAACATCAACGACCGGGTGGTATGACTCAGGATATTGACCTTCCTACTTGGAAGTGGGAAGCAATCAATATAGACTTCATGACAATTTTTCCTCGTACTCGAAGTCAACACGATTATATTTGGGTGATTATCAATAGGATGACCAAATCAGCCCACTTCTTGGCGGTTAAGACTACTAATTCAGCTGAGGATTATGCCAGACTCTACATCCGTGAGATAGTACGATTGAATGGTGTTCCATTATTCATCATTTAAGATAGAGGTACTCAATTTACATCCAGTTTGGAGATTGTTTCAGAGAGGTCTTGGTAATCATGTGAAGCTTAGCACAACTTTTCACCCACAGACGGATGGCCAGGCAGAGCGTACTATTCATACATTGAAGGATATGTTGAGAGCTTGTGTGATTGATTTCAAGGATAGTTGGGATGATCACTTACCTTTTATTGAGTTTTCCTACAACAATATCTTTCACTCTAGCATAAAGATGGATCCCTATGAGGCACTTTATGGTCAGAGATTTAGATCTCCTATTGGTTGGTTTGAGGTAGGTGAGGCAACTTTGCTTAGTCTAGATTAGGTTCATGAGACTATAGAGAAGGTTCAAACTATTAGGGAGAGGTTGAAGGCCGCCCAGTGTCAACATAAATCGTATGTGGATGTGAGAAGAAGGGAATTGGAATTTGAAGTGGATGATTGGGTTTTTCTGAAGGTTTCACCCATGAAAGGTGTGATGAGATTTGGTAAGAAAGGGAAGATTATTCCCTATTTTGTAGGTCCCTATCGTATTCTGAGGAGAGTTGGTAGTGTTTCTTATAAATTGGACTTGCCATCGAATTTAGAAGAAGTTCATCCAGGTTTCCATGTGTCCTTATTAAAGAAGTGTGTTGGTGATCCATCCTTGATTATTCCTTTGGAGGATGTGGTTGTGCAGTATAGTCTCACTTATTAGGAGGTTCTCGTAGAGATCCTTGATCATTAGATTCAAAGGTTGAGAAACAAAGAAGTTGCCTCGGTAAAAGTCCTTTGCATAAATCAGCTAGTCGAGGGAGCTACTTGGGAAGCAGAATCAGCCATGAAAGCCAAGTACCCTCATCTCTTCCCTTTCGACTCTGTTTTAGCTTGAGGTAATAGTTTCATCCCTAGTATGTCCCTCTGATTCTATTCCATCACTTTCTATCATGATCTCAATGCGCATTCATGTTTTCCGAAGTTAGTTATATCATGTTTTAAGTTACAAGCTCAGTTTTAATGTTTATTCTCCTGTTTTATATGTTGTTGATTAGTTGGGATATTTTCTCTCCAGTTTTACTTGCTTAGCTTTCATTCAAGGATGAATGATCCCAAGTGGGAGATATTGTAACACCCTAGAATTTGATCCAGCTTTTAAACATAAGAAATCTGAGAATTTTGAACTTTTCAGAAATTATGGGTCAAAATCACGGATCGTGGTTTAAACCATAGTCATGAAGTGAACCTGTGGTTCCAGTCTGCTGGTTCAGCCTCTAGTCTGAGAACCATGAGTTTATTCTATGGACTGTGGTTCCGACTATGGCCCATCCTATCAAATCGTGGAATCATATCAAAGGGTTGACAGTTTCCCTAGGTTTTACGACTGGCTTCTACGGCCCGTAGTTTGAACTACGTACCATCCTGCTAACTCGTAGAACTTAATCAGAGATCAACAAATTCCCCAGGAACTATTACTGAGGTTTATGGAATATAGTCCATTATACGAGTCATATTGTGGGCTCATAGAACTTGTTCTACACCCTGTCTTTTCGATCGGGAACCACGAGTAGGAACCATGAGTCATGGTTCAATCTATGACCAATGGAACCCATCTTTTGAACCTGAGGCCGAGGAAATTTAACAGTTTTTCTTAATTAAGTCCCAGGTGTATTTCAGTCATTATCCACCCTTTTAACTCTTAAGTAAGGTCGTTTTGACCATTCTTATCATGATTTCTAGACCTATTAGCCTAAGTCCCTTCTAATTTCCTCATTCACCTACCGAAAGAGGAAAGTAACTCTCTCAAGCTTCAAGTTCAAGCCTTCTTTTTTTTTCAATTTAAGTTGGGTTAGCTTCAGTCATGGTATGTGGGTATTCAATAAGACAATCTCTTCACCCTTATGCCCAAAACCCTAATCTTCTAAATTGAATTTATGGATTTCTAGATTAGGGTTCTTACCCAAATTCGGGGAAATTTATGGGCTTTGTTCTAAAGTATTGATTCATGACTTCTTATTCATTATCCATGTTTTAATTAAGGTCCCTTAAGTGTTTACAAAAGATCAAACGTTGTCCTTCTTGTGGCAGTGGGTATGTCACTGTATTGGCATGCCTCTTGATTCGGGTCATTGTGCATCTTGACATTGGTTTTGTAGTTCATCTTTATTATGGAAATTATCCATTTAGGGACGAACTAGAAAGCCATTTTTAATATGGTTCTTAATTCTCTTGATTATTGGGTTTCGGCCTTATTTGATTTAGGGCTTCGATCCTTCTTGATATTTGATTATTCTTGGTGCGACGGCATGACATACATTTTTGGCAAAATTTATTATTTGACATCTCGTGAAATGGTTCTATGAATTTTCTTGACACTTGAGCTTTGAATGCCGATTTTGATACTTGTAATATATTCTTTTGGTTGATTTTATTTATCTGTTATGTTAAACTGCCAATAATTTAGAAGGAAATTAGAGAAATGTATGACTCCAAGCCTAAACTTTATGCACCACTAAGCTTTGTGCTTAGTGATAGTTATTTTATGTCGTAGGTGACGGTCGAGAGAATAATTGAAGATGACCACTTAAAGTAGACTTTTTGGAGCTCTTAGAAGATCAATTTGCATATAGGCATCTATATTTTGTTGTAAACATTGGGAATTGTACATGATCCATATGTTGCACCTGTATATGTAAATCTTGGAGGATTATTTTATCGTAGTACGATAAATTTTAAACTTAAATTTGGTATCGTGTTGGTTGTTTAGAGGTGTGTAAACCCAAGTTTTGCAACTCACGATTCAGACACAAGACAAGCTTCATTTTGAACCTTAACCAAGCCTCATGTAGAGGCTCATCCGGGTATTGCCTAAAGTTGGTAATCTCATCTCTTAGCTGCATCATTCGAGATGGAGGAAAGAATCTTGATGTAAATGCCTCAACCAACTTGGCCGAAGATGTGATAGATCCATATGGCAATTCTTCCAAGCACGTCGTGGCTTCCTTCATCAAGGAAAAGGGGATAAGGCATAATCAGATGGATTGTTGGGAGATATTTTGAAATATGAATGGTTGGCAAATCTCCACAAAATTCTGAATATGTCGGTTGGCATCTTCATGTGCTACTCAACCAAACATGCCCTTTATTTGGATCAAGTGGAGCATGGTGCTAGTAGCGTGAAAGATAACATTTCCCACCATGGGGGTAGGCAGATTGCACCCACACTCCCTTGCATCATAGGCTCAGCAGTGTTTGCATCCATGAAGTCATCAACACTCTCTTTATCATCTACCTTGATCATAGGCTAGCTTGCTCAATCACAACAAAAACAACAAACAAAAGTAAAAAAATAAGAACTATCTAACTTATTTCAAATCTACATTAAAAAATATCTATCAAATCTAGTCCCTGGCAATGGTGCCATTTTTTATAAATGCTCAAACGTACTCTCCAAGATGGAGGTATCAATGATCATTAAGTAAAACACATTTATATGTACCCAACAAATGTTGGGTCGTAACCACAGAAACTTGTAGATAGCACAATGATGATTGTAATGAAATGACTTCACTAAGAGAGTAAGTGTTTGAAAACACGAAAGTAAAATATTGGGGGGAATTTGGATTCTGACACAATAATCTCAATTCCAGAAAGATAGTAAAGTAACACGGGTATACAAATGATAGTAGATGACTAAGTGTAACACCCTGGAATTTGATCCAGCTTTTAAACATAAGAAATATGAGAATTTTGAACTTTTCAGAAATGATGGATCCAAATCACGGATCATGGTTTAAACCACGAGTCGTGAAGTGAACCCATGCTTCCAGTCTGTTGGTTCTGTCTCTGGTCTGAGAACCATGAGTTGGTTCTATGGACCATGGTTCTGACTATTGTCCATCCTGTCAACTGTAGAATTAGATCAAAGAGTTGACAGTTTCCCTAGGTTTCACGAGTGGCTTTTATGGCCCGTAGTTTGAACTACGGACCATCTGGCTAACTCGTAGAACTTAATCAGAGATCAACAAATTCCCCAGGAACTATGACTGAGGTCTACAGACTATAGTCCATTCTACAAGTCATACTATGGACTCGTAGAACCTATTCTACAGCCTGTCTTTTGGCTAAGAACCAAGAGTAGGAACCACGAGTCATTGTTCAGTCTACGACCCGTGGAACCCATCCGTGGAACTTGAGGCTGAGAAAATTTAACAGTTTTTCTTAATTAACTCCCAAGGGTATTTTAGTCATTATTCGCCCTTTTAACTCCTAAGTGAGGTCATTTTGACCATTCTTAGCATGATTTCTAGACCTATTAGCCTAAGTCCCTTCTCATTTCCTCATTAACCTACCAAAAGAGAAAAGTAACTCTCTCAAGCTCCAAGTTCAAGCCTTCTTCCTTTTTCAATTTAAGGTGGGTAAGCTTCAATCAAGGTATGTGGGTATTCAGTGAGGGAATCTCTTCACCCTTATGCCCAAAACCATAATCTTCTAAATTGAATTTATGGATTTCTAAATTAGGGATCTTACCCAAATTGGGGAAAATTGATGGGCTTTGTTCTAAAGTATTGATTCATGACTTCTTATTCATTATCCATGTTTTAACTAAGGTACCTTAAGTGTTTAAAAAATTGCATATGTTGATGATGAATTCTAGCATGATTTCATGTCTTCAAGTACAATTGGTATGTTTTGATAACAGGACCTCTATTTTCATGAAAATTCATGCCTAATTCTTCAAACTATGATTTTAGAAAGGAAAACATATTTTGAAATATGGTTATGAAAAGCTTTAAGACTCTTGATTTGTGAATTGCATGAAATCAGATATGTCCTTATGCTTTTCCAACAGTTTTGGATATTAGATATGTCCCTATTTTTTATGAAAGGTTTGGAATCACGATATGTCTACCTAAGTTATGAACAGTTTTGACATCAGATATGTCACAAGTATTATGAGCTATATGTATATATTTTGGGAGTAGTATTTAGCACCAAGCAATGAGGGTTCTATTACCCAAGTCTAAAAACTACATTGCCAGTGTAGGTTATGTATCGCCCGATGGGCTTATAAAAGTGGTGCCACTCTTTATGATCATGGTACCCTTGCCTTAGCGGGGCATAAGGAAGCTTTGCCAACTATGGTGATATAGTTGGATTATGGTGTTCTTTACCTTGGCAGTGTTCAGAACAGCTTTGCTAACTAGGGTTTTACAGTTAGATTCCATGTAGCTCACATGGTCTATTGTCGGTTATAAGAAACTCTCGTATAAAAGCTTTTATGTTTAAGTTATATGATACTCTACTTTTGAAGTTAATCTTTTCCTTTCATGTCTTATGTTTAAGTACAATTTTACTCATTATTCTCCTATTATGCACGGCTTTAGTCTTTCAAGCTTGATTCAAGCACGTTTACATTTATTGGTGCATAGACTCATATATTCATTACATCCTATAGTACTGACACATTTTGTGTTGCATCCTTTTACGATGCAGATTCAGGAACCTGTCCTCCGACTCATGGCTAGACTATGCCAGACATTCAGCTGATTATTGGTGATTACTCATTATTCGAGGACTAGAGTTAGAGCGTCAATCTTTATGCTTTTATTTCATATTTTGAGTTAGCTGGGGTCTTGTCCCATCAACTCATTATGTCAATTAGAGGCTTTTCAGACATAGACAGTATGCGAGCCTCCTTTTGGATTTGTATTCCTATTTGACTTGATTATCTATACATTTGATTTTGGATCCTCTTATTATGATTTTGCTTGTCTCTTTGAATTATCTGAGTTATGCTATGACCAAGGGTTAGCTTGTGGCATTTGTGGTCCTAGGTCTCGTGTTACGTCAAGGGGGTAGCCTCGAGGCATGACAAACATAGTATTAGAGCCTCATGTTCAAGAGTCCTAGGATGTCTGAAAGCTGTATCAAGTAGAGTCTCTTTAATGTTTGTGAAGCATGCCACACTTATGAGAGGTAAACTATTAGATGTCTTAGAAATACTTCCCTTCTTTCATGATCATATCGTGCGATAGATTTTAACTCTAATATCCCTCTAATCCTTTCCTTTTATGTATTAGATTATTCCTAAATGTGCTATGACTCACCGAGCCGCTCAGAATGCTTCTCCTCCAGTTTTGGCCCCCGAGGTAATAAATAAGAAGTTCAGGAATGCCATCCATATGCTAGCCCAGACTATGGACGCTCAGGCCAACTAGACGACTCCTATCCTTATCCACCCTCAAGGTGGGGTAGTGGCCCGAGTTCGTGAACTTATCTGTATGAACCCAACTGAGTTATGGGGTTTAAAAGTGAGTGAGGATCAAAGGATGTAGCATCTTATTAACTCAAGGATATAGCTCATATCTGGTTTACATAATAAAAGAAAGCTAGGGCTAGGGACGTGGTCCCTATGACCTGGGTGTGTTTCGAGAGGGCTTTCCTTGACCGGTTCTTCCTCACGGAGTTAAGGCAAGCGAAGGCCGAGAAATTTGTGAACTTGAGACAGGGATCCATGAATATTTAGGAGTATGGGTTGATGTTCAATCATCTTTCCATATATGCTCCTGATATGGTGGATGACCCACAAGATCAGATAAGCAAGTATATCTATGGAGTCTCGAATTTGGTAAAGAAAGAGTATAGATCTGCTATGTTGTTGAGTGACATGAGTATCTCCAGACTTATGAATCATGCTCACCAGATTGAGGGAGACAAACTTAGGGAAATGGCTAAGGAGAACAAAAGAGTCAGATTTGAGGGTTCGGGATTTATCCATCAGATATCTAGAGGTGGACATCGATCTTTCTTTTAGAAGAGGTCATCAGGGCCTATGCATTCTACTTATAGTACTCCTTCTCAGGCCCCCAGACCTCATCACGATAAGTCTGGTGGAGGTGAAGGCTCTTATTCTCAGGGGAGTAGTGCAAAGGGGCCTTCCTACCCCATTTGCACCAAATGTGGAAAGAATCATCTCGGCGAGTGTCTAGCCAGTTAACGCGATTGTTTTGGATGTATCCAGGTTGGTCATAGGATTAGAGATTGCCTTTTAGCTAAGAAGGGATAGAGTGGCAGCAGGACTCAGTCTGCCCTAGCCGCTCCAGGAAGTCGACCAGCCCAGCAGGGCACTGCTTCTAGTTCTGGTGGTTACCGCCAGAACTGCCTTTATACCATGTCCCCTCGTCAGGACCAGGAGAGTTCACCACAATCATTACTAGTATGTTTAAAGTCTTTTCTCTGGATGTTTATGCACTATTAGACCCCAATGCCTCCCTATTTTTGTGACCCCTTATGTAGCATGCAAATTTGAGATGTCTCCAGATCAACTTTTAGAACCCTTTTGTGTTTCTGCTCCTATAAGTGAGTCAGTCCTAGACAAAAGAATCTACAAAAAATTCCCTATCTCATTACTCCATAGAGTCACTTCAGCGGATCTAGTAGAGTTGGACATGACTGA
Source organism: Jaltomata sinuosa (assembly GCA_003996215.1). Taxonomy (NCBI): domain Eukaryota; kingdom Viridiplantae; phylum Streptophyta; class Magnoliopsida; order Solanales; family Solanaceae; genus Jaltomata; species Jaltomata sinuosa. The sequence goes on along the minus strand of QJPP01002521.1, from coordinate 14,410 downwards.
TTTTGATGTTATTCTTGGTATGGATTGGTTGTATGCTTTTTATGCCTCGGTTGATTGTCGTACTCGAGTTGTCACTTTAAAATTTTCAAATGAACCTATCATAGAGTGGCAAGGTAGTCCTCCATCCTCGAAAGGTTATTTCATATCTTATCTTAGGGCTAGGAAAATGATTTCTAAGGGTTATGTTTATCATATAGTTTAGGTTATGGACATGGAGTCCGAAACCTCATCCCTTCAGTCTGTTCTTATTGTGAATGAGTTCCCAGAAGTATTTCCCAAAGATTTACTTGGAGTCCCTCCTGAGCGGGAGATAGACTATGGAATATATCTTCTTCCAGATACGAATCCTATCTTTATTCCTCCCTATAAAATGGCTCCCGCAGAACTTAAGGAATTTAAGGAGCAGTTGAAAGATCTCCTTAATAAAGGTTTTATTTGACCCAACATCTCTCCATTGGGTGCTGCAGTATTGTTCATGCAAAATAAAGATGGTTCCCTCAGAATGTGCATCAACTATCGTCAGCTGAACATGATCAGATTCAAGAATAAGAATCCCATTCCTAGGATTGATGACTTGTTCGATCAGCTTTACGGTGCTAGTTTCTGCTCCAAGATCGAACATAGATCTAGTTATTATTAGCTTCATGTTAGAGAGTGTGACATTCTGAAGATAATTTTCAGAACTTGATATGGTCATTATGAATTTGTGGTTATGTCTTTTGGTCTAACTAATTCTCCCACAGCTTTTATGAATTTAATGAACCATGTATTCAAGCAGTATTTGGATATGTTTGTGATTGTGTTCATTGATGATATTCTTATTTATTCTCGGAGTGAGAAGGAGCATGCGGGATATTTGAGAGTTGTGTTGCAAACTCTCAAGTATCAATAGTTATTTGCTAAGTTTAGCAAGTTTGAGTTCTGTATACAGTCTGTTGCTTTTCTGGGTCACATTGTGACTAGAGATGGTATTGGAGTTGATTCTCAAAAGATTGAGGTGGTAAAGAATTAGCCTAGACCCACTTCCCCATCTGATATTAGGAGCTTTTTGGGTTTGGCCGGTTACTACAGCAGATTTGTGGAGGGGTTTTCTTCCATTGCTTCCCCTTTGACTCAATTGACTTAGAAGAAGGTGAAATTTAAGTGGTCTAATCTTTGTGAGAAGAACTTTCCAGAATTGAAGACTAGGTTGACCACAATGCCAGTGTTGACCCTACCCGAGGGCTCGAATGACTTTGTTGTGTATTATGATGATTCTAGAATTGTCTTGAGTTGTGTTTTGATGCAGTGTGGTAAGGTGATTGCTTACGCTTCTATACAGCTTAAGATCCATGAGAGGAACTACCCTACTCATGATCTTGAGTTAGAAGTCGTGGTCTTTGCTTTGAAGATTTGGAGACATTACTTGTATGCTGTGCATGTGGATGTATTCACCGATCATAAGAGTCTTCAGTATGTGTTCCCTCAGAAGGAATTGAATCTTCGTCAAAGGAGATGCCTTGAGCTCCTTAAGGATTATGACATGAGTGTGCTTTACCATCCGAGCAAGGCTAATTTAGTGGCGGATGCACTTTGCAGATTGTCCGTAGGTAGTGTGTCTTCGGTTGAGGACCGAAAGAAGGAATTGGTTAAGGAGGTTCATAGGCTTTCTCGGTTAGGAGTTTGCCTGATGGACTCGATAGACGGTGGTGTTATTGTTCAAAATATTTCCAAATAATCTTTGGTAGCTGAGGTGAAGGCAAAGAAAGATAGTAATCCTATTTTGCTTCAGCTAAAGGGTGTAGTCCATCAACAAAGGGTTGAGGTTATCTCCTGAGGGGGAGATGGTGTGCTTCGTTGTCAGGGTAAATTGTGTATGCCAGATGTAGATGGGTTAAGACAGTAGATTTTGACTGAGGCTCATAGTTCCAGATATTCTATTCACCCTGGTGCCACAAAGATGTACCGTGATCTACGGGAAGTCTATTGGTGGAATGGTATGAATAAGGACATAGCCGGATTTGTGGCTAAGTGTCCTAACTGTCAGCAAGTGAAGGTAGAGCATCAATGACCGGGTGGTATAACTTATGCTATTGACCTTCCTACTTGGAAGTGGGAAGCAATCAATATGGACTTCATTACAGGTTTTCCTCGTACTCGAAGTCAACACGATTATATTTGGGTGATTGTCAAAAGGATGACCAAATCAGCACACTTCTTGGCAGTTAAGACTACTGATTCAGCTGAGGATTATGCCAGAATCTACATCCATGAGATAGTCCGACTAAATGGTATTCCATTGTTCATCATTTAAGATAGAGGTAACCAATTTACATCTAGTTTGGAGATCCTTTCAGAGAGGTCTTGTACTTATGTAAAGCTTAGCACAACTTTTCACCCAAAGACGGATGTCCAGGCAGAGCCTACTATTCAGACATTGAATGATATGTTGAAAGCTTGTGTGATTGATTTCAAGGGTAGTTGGGATTATCACTTACCTTTTATTGAGTTTTCCTACAACATCTTTCACTCTAGTATCAAGATGGATCCCTATGAGGCACTTTATGGTCGGAGATGTAGATATCCTATTGGTTGGTTTAAGGTAGGTGAGGCAGCTTTGATTAGTCCAGATTTTGTTCATGAGACTATGGAGAAGGTTCAGACTATTAGGGAGAGGTTGAAGGCAACCCAGAGTCAACAGAAATCGTATGCGGATGCGAGGAGAAGGAAATTGGAATTTGAAGTGGATGATTGGGTTTTTCTGAAGGTGTCACCCATGAAAGGTGTGATGAGATTCGGTAAGAAAGGGAAGCTTAGTCCCTGTTTTGTAGGTCCCTGTCAGATTATGAGGAGAGTTAGTAGTGTTTCTTATGACTTGGACTTGCCATCGAATTTAGAAACAGTTCATCCGGTTTTAAATGTGTCCTTATTGAAGAAGTGTGTTGGTGATCCATCCTTGATTATTCCATTGAAGGATGTGGGTGTGCAGGATAGTCTCTTTTATGAGTAGGTTCCTGTAGAGATCCTTGATCGTCAGATTCAGAGGTTGAGAAACAAAGAAGTTCCCTTGGTAAAAGTCTTTTGGAGAAATTAGCTAGTCGAGAGAGCTACTTGGGAAGCAGAATCAGCCATGAAAGCCAAGTACCCTCATCTCTTCCCTTTTGACTCTGTGTCAGCTTGAGGTAATAGTTTCATCCTTAGTATGTCCCTCCGATTCTATTCCCTCACTTTCTCTCATGATCTTAGTGCGCATTCATGTTTTCCGAAGTTGGTTTTATCATGTTTTAAGTTACAAGCTCAGTTTTCATGTTAATTCTCCTAATTTATGTGTTGTTGATGTGTTTGGCTATTTTCTCTCCAGTTTTCCTTGCTTAGTCACAACGAGTCTCAAAATCAATTCAGAAAAATGACTTTTAACAAGCTATTTTGAGTTCTTTACACACTTGTTTGTGAATTGGTCAAGACAAATGGTGAGTGTGCTAGTCATGACAAGAGAATTCTTAACTAAAAATTATTTTCCCTCTTTCCTTAAATTTTCAAAAACTTCTTGCCAAGAAATTTTTTTGGTGGGCCCATTTCGAGACAAGCAAAGAACGAACTCAAATTTAAATTAAAACTTATCATTTTCCCTTAAAAAATTCGCCTCTCAATCTATCATAGGGAAACACCAACCCGGTTTGACACAAAAATAAACAAAAATAAAAGAAACAATTTCCTCCTTGGGAAAGAACTGTGGTATGAAGAATATCCTTGGAGTTTATTCACTAATCTACTATTAACAAGGTGACTAAAAATTTAAGCGCTCATGAATCATTAGAAATTGAGCCTCGGTGTAGGCACTAAGCACGTTTACAAGGCACAGGTAGTAAAACAATAACGTGTAGGACCGACCCGACGATATTGCAAAATTATCAAAAACAAAGCATCAAACCCAAAAAGGGAACCGTTAGGCATAGTTAAGCACTAATCAACAAAATAAATAAAGAAAAGGCTTAGCATAGGGAAATATCACAATCATCTAACACGTTCCCCACAAGGTCATAATAAAAATGTCTAGCAGGGAAATAAATATGTCATGGCCTGACCAGGCCAAAAAGAAATATCTCAAAGACCAACAAGGGCAATCAACAACATAATAAAATAAACACCACCTCCCCCATAAAAAGAAGAATTTCTCTCAATGATTTAATCTAAAGTAAGTAAAGAAGGGGTTCAACAACTCGTTGTAAGGCTACTTCTCATCATCTGTCTGCTCTGTTGCCTCTGCACAGGAACCTACACTACCCTTTCGAGAGTGCGCAGTAAGCGTCGACTCTTTAAGCACCTGCTAGAGTGATGGATCCTCATCATAAGCCAGCTCTTCATCATCATCCACGTAGGCCGCGAACAAGGTGTCAATTGGTCCAGGAGTGTGATGGGGCTGAGTCATGGCCTCATGCAAGCCAGTCAAACCTGCATCATCAACTGAGGACTTCCCTTTTTCCTTATTAAAATCCTTCAGGATGTCCTTCACATCTCCCTTAATGACATCTACCTTCTGGCATAGCTTGCTCACGCTATCCACCCCTCTTCATTGCCTTCTTAACAACCTTTTGGATCAGCCCGGGCAGCTTATCAGCTAAGTCGATCAACTGCCTATCATGAGAATAGGTTAGGTCAACTATATTTTGGAGGCCCTCCCTGGTCAAGGTCGATGAAAAAGGTGGGGGTCTCTGAGGTGTAGTAAATGCAGGATTTCTCGACACTATGGACGTAGGTGCTTTTGAAAGAGAGGAAACAGTAGGCTCAACATCTGAATAGCCAACCTTAATATCTTCAAGGGGCTACAGTATGCGCCTCTTTAACCTAGGAGCATCCAAGTCTATTTTCTTTTTGATATCTAGCACACCAGTGGCAGGGGTAGACTTGTCAAAGCTAAAGTAGGAAATTCCAGCCTTTGCACAAATCTTGCTGATGAGCACAAGGTAGGGGAATGAGTCACCACCCAACATGCTTTCCTCCTTATCACCATAGCCGCAATTTCTCCAAAGTTGACATGATCTTCCGCCATAATAAAGGCTATAAAAATGGCTCTATCTTGGGTGACCTTTTGGTCATTTTGAGAGCGTAGGAAGCGGGAGCGGACAAAATCATACCAAAGGTGGGCCTCAAAGTGAAAAGTATGCCATAGAATATCACTCCCCATAGTCACCTATATAGGAGTGCCAGGAGCAATAACAGGGGAAGTCCAATCGAGCAGCTTCTGGTCAGCAGTCAACTTAGCCATGAGTTTAGGTGCAGGCTCAATTGTGTTACACCAATAGATGGCATTTATATCAGCCAGAGTGATGTGGACTTCCTTGCCTCAAACAATGGATGAATCCAAATTAGGGAATATATCCACATTGCCCTTATACCCCTTAGAATACTGCTTGGACTGATAGGAGGCAAAGAATTCCTGAACCACCTCCTCATAGTAACATTCGGGTACCTCTTGGAATGGGTACCACTGACGGTTGGTGAACAATTGGGGGATGTTGGGTAGATCCTTTCCAACTGCTGCTAAGTTGAAGCTCTGATCTATGTTGAAGGTTATTTTCTTATCACGGTCATAGACGGCCTTCATGCCTTCAACCCCAAAATGAATTTTCTTCTACTCTGATACATGCACACATGGAGGTGTTGGAGTAGCAGCTAGGGATTTCTTCTTGCCCTTGGAGGTAGATGTTGAGGTGGGAGGAGTGGGTTCCCTCCTTGAGTTTCGACTTGTGTTTCCCCTACTAGAAGACATAGTCTGCACATGGAGATTGTAAGTACTCAAACTGAAAGCAAAATCGTTTTGTATATTTTTAAAATATTTAAAAGAAGTAAAGATAAGAAAAGTGATCGAATTAAAAGGAAACGGAATGCAAAAGAGAAGAAAAACACATCAGGTAACTGATGGCATGTGCGATCCACATGCGAACTGCCCCAGGAGAAGTGTGCGTCATATGTGGCATCGCACAATCTAACAGAAACATGTTGTGATTTCAACTACAGGGTGCGAAGGCTGGTGCGATTTGCACCAGCCAATATGCACATCGCACAGTGTTCTGCCCCTCAAACTAGTGAACCGACAATAATTAGAACCAAGGTTCAATTCCCTTTGTGTTTCGCACATAGAGATTTGTGTGTAGCATTCGAAACGCATATATGAACAGATGGAAATTTGAAATTCCTTTTTTTTATGTGTTTTACGTACATGACTCGCAAAGAAATATCTGTGGAATGCACCTGGCACCACGTCAACAAACCATAATTATCAACAGGCCCTAAGCATAATATGACCAACACCCAAGTTATTCGGGTACTCAGACTTCCCCAAAAAACGCAAACACAATTACAATAAAAAATTTATCTTAACAATTTCCCTTAATAAGGATGTTACCCCATCTATTATTGGGAACATCAAGCCTTCACTTTACAAATCAGGAGGCACATTTAATCATTCAACAATTTCATACCCCTTAACCACAACATTAACCCAACAAGCATATTAAATCAAACAACACATGGGCTTTGTGGTAACAACAATTTTAGCCCCAAACATCATGATTTAACTAAAACCCTGGGAAGATGTTGATTTTCCCTTAAGAATGACGTCACCCAATCTATCATAGGGCCAAATCATGTATAAACTCAAGTGAGTTACTCAGACTTCGCCCAAACATGAAATTTAAGGCTTAAAACCAACACAATCTACATTCATCATCATGATATCAAGTTTTAGCAAGTTATTCTTAAACAACATCAACAATATGCACCAAAATTGGGGACCCAAACATTTCATATCTCACCCGAAAATCAACACGGAAGATTTAATAAGAATGCTTCACAATATGAGTTCTCAATCTCTATTAAAATATGTATTTAACGTCGGAAAACTTACCACAAGTGAAGATGAGAGGGTAAGAAGCAAAAATTAAAGCTTCAGGAGTGCCAATAATTGAGACCCACTTCTTGAACAGAGAAACAACGACAGTGACTGGCGGTGTGGAAGCTGTGAAGAGATTGGGTGAGAGAGGGGAAGATTTTGGGAGATGCTTGAGGGATTTTAGAGGATTTGAGAGAGAGAGTTGTGAATATTTTTGTGTAACTTATGGGAGAAAATAATGGGGGTGATGATTTATAAGAAGAAAAAGAAGAAGAAAGGTTACCGGGTCGGTCAATGGCTAAGTCAACAAAAACTTTTAAAACATAACTTGGTGCGCCACGAAGTGCAATTTGCACAAGCCAAAGTGCAGCTCGCACATTGCTTTGCACAAGCCAATATCTCACCCAGAAATTTCATATCTTTCTGACTTGGGGTGCGGTGGAGGTGCAACACACACGATGAGATGTGTGACTTGCATGGCCCATCGCATGTCACCTCCAACTTTTATATTTCCTCCCAGTCATCTAGTTTGGGATGTGTGTATTGTGCGATAGGCACAATTTCTAGTGCAAACTGCACGGCCTATCGTACGTGCCTCTTTGTCTTATTTTTAAACTTAATCATTTTTCCTCTATATGCATTCCTAAAACACACCAATAAAACAAAAGGTAATAAAAATGAAAAGTAAAGACACTTGGGTTGCCTACCAAGAACCGCTTGATTTTATGTCATGGCTCGACGATAGTACCTCAATCTTCTACCATTATATGGAAGCATGCCAATCTGATTGGCGTGACCCCATCCAAAGAAAAGGAAATGCTCCTTCAACATCTTCACCATATTATCTAGTTGCTAGGGTGGAAACATCATAGGCTCGGGTACCTCTTTTATTTCAAGCTCATCATGGGCATCCACCAACTTGCCCTCAATATTAATCACAGACACTACTTGAAACTCATCTGATAGAATTGTGGGTTGACATACATTAAAAGTAACTTCCTCTCTACCAACCCGAAACTTGAACTCCCCGAGCTCCACATCAAACAAAGATCTCTCGGTTGCCAATAATGGTCTCTCCAAGATGATGGGCACTTCAAGATCTACATCACAATTTAAGACTACAATATTGACAAGTAGGATGAACTTGTCGACCTTGACCAATACATCAAATAGAATCCCTACTGAATATTTGATGGACCGATAAACCATGAGCAATCTCATAGGTCTAGGCTTAGGAGCACTCAAGCCTAACTTCTTGAAAATAACTAGGGGAATCAAGTTGATACTTACCCTTAAATCATACCAGGCCTTCCGGAATACAAACACCACGATAGTGCATGGAATTGTAAAGGCACCCAGATCTTCCCATTTCAGAGCAGTGTTTCTTATCATCACAGCAATAAAGTTGTGTGATATTTGCATGGTGCCCACATCAACTCCACGCTTCTTCTTGAGAAGCTCCTTCATGACCATTGCGTACTCGGGCATTTTCATTAAAGCATCGACTAAAGGGATGTTTATGGAAAGCTTGCTAAACATTTCAAAGAATTTATTGAATTTGTTCTCCTCCTTCTTCTTGGTAAATCTTTAAGGATAAGAAGGGGGCCCTTTCGGCATAGGCTGTGGCACATTAGGTACACTAGGAGCCTCCTCCTTGATATCAATAGAAACTTGAGAAGGAGGATCAACTTCATCTTTCTCTCTATTCATGTTATCATCATTAGAGCTCATGTTGGGTGAACTAGGATTCACCCCAACCACCAAATTTTTATCCACTTCATTCTCAAGCACAATATCATTTTCTATTTTATCATTTGGCTCCACAACAACCTCATTAGATGGCTTCTTCACTCCACTAACTATTCATCCACTCCTAGTGACAATTGCCATAATATCGCCATTATTCTTCGAGTTTACTGTAGTGTCACTTGGAAGTGTCTCCGTTATCCGTGGATACATTTGTGAGGATAGGTGATTCATTTGTGCCTAAAGATGTTTGATAGAAGCCGAGTATGAGTTCACCATTTTGTGAAGAGTCGACACTTCGCTCTTTAGCTCCTTCACCCCACTATCGGTTGACTAAACCTTTTTCAAGACTAAAGACAACATATCTTCAATTTTTGAATGTTTGGGGTTGATCACGGTGGGCTGATATGCAGTATCATCCTTAGGAGAAGGCATATAAGGTCCAGTGATTATATAAATCACCTTCCCTCTCACAATCTCTCCAATGGACTTCACTGTCTTTATCCTTGTTCCAACCTTGGTTCTCATCCGTCGGGCGCCAATACCCAGGTCGAGAACCTGCCGATAGATAGCAAATCTTCCCATCTACAATAGTAAATACATCTTTATCATTAGATTTAAGCTCAGGAGTACTCACAGCATTCGAACTCTTAGTATTTCTAGCCTCATCATGTGTTTAGCCAAGAAATCGATTTGTGTCATTATCTTGGACATCGTCTTATCTCTCTCCTCTTCTTTGCACCTCATTTCATTCATCATAATGGACAAACTCACCCCTGTGGGAACATCTGCCTCTTTAGTATACCAAGCATGATTCATCTTGGTCATCCATTCAAGAAGATCATATGCAACACCATATGGTTGATCCATAAATTTTCCCCCGCAAGGTTGTTTGCAATAGATTTATAAATTGAGTTCAAGGCTCGGTAAATACTATGGAGAAGGACACTGTTAGGCAATCAATGGTTAGGACATAATAGGAGCTTCTATTTGGACCGTAGCCATGCTTCATGCAATGGCTCATCCACTAGTTGGTGAATATTTATGATGTCGTCCCTCAATTGCATCATTCTAGAGGGAGGGAAGAATCACACCATAAATGCCTCTACCAATCTGTTCCAAGAGGTAATTGAGACCTCTAGGAGCTCTTCTAACCAAGTTGTCGCTTCCCCCGGTGAGGGAAAAGGGAAATAAATGGAGCCAGATGGACTGTTGGGGGATGTTGTTAAAAATAAAGGGCTGACATATCTTGATGAAGTTTCGGATATGTCTATTTGCATCCTCATGCACAGCCTCTCCAAATAATCCTTTTATTTGGATTAGATAGAGCATAGTGCTTGTTACATGAAACATTGCATTGCCGACTGTGGGAGGTAGAGGATTGCGCCTACCCCACCTTAGACTATGGTCTTATGATCCACATCCTTGTAGCCATCCATGCTTTCTTAGTCACCCACTTCGGCCATGGGCACCTTGTCAAAATAGTCAAAAACAACAAAAAAGTAAAATGAACAAACACTCTACAAAGTGAAATCACACGACAATCAATTGGTGATTCAAAAACCACTTCCTGGCAATGGCATTGTCACGACCCGATTTCTCAGGTCATGATGGAACCTACAACTCCCAATAGGCAAACCAATCCACGTAGCCTGGAACAGTTAGTAATGGGCTACTACCTAAGCCAATATGCATAATATAAGCATAAATTAAGCAAAAGCTGATAAAAGATAAAGACAATGCGGAAGCAACAACCTGAATATAAATACATAAAGAAACTACACCAACTCCAAGACTTGGTATCGATGGTACAAAAGCTTCTAATAGAATACAAGTGCTAGAAGTAGAAAAACAGAATATACAACTGTCTCTGAATAAATAAAGAGTAACAATTCCAAAAGATGAGATGTGGTCAAGCCTCGATCGTCAGGCGCTCACCCTAGTCTCACATATTCAAAGTTGCACGAGTCTCCATACGATCAATGGCAAATTGCTAAGCAACGGGTACCCAGTAGGTATCATCGGCTGACTGAGCACATATAAGATATAAAAACAGTAATATAGCATATAGCCAAGAAGCAGTCATAGAAACAATACAAAAAGCACATGGAAACTAGCATGGATAGAAGTCAACAAGAATTACAAACAAGCTATGTTATCCACAGAAGATATATATAACACAGAATACAGGTGAAGGAAAGAAGAATGCACCTGTAGTCCTTGAAACAATAATATATATATAAAGAGATAGCTTAGAAAGATGAAGGTATACCGGTAACCTCAAATAGAAAGGGAATGAAGGAAAGCAGTAAACATAATCAAGCTAGAGCCATAAAACTAACAAAATCATTCTTTAAAACAACACTCAAGATCAGAGAAATCTAATAGAAATCTCACAATTACAACCCTAGGATTGAATAAACTAAGCCACAAAGAAACCGAAACAACTAATCAACACCATGAAATAGGAAATAGGATCCGCTAACCCATAAAAACTCAAAAGGCCACATAAAAAGTGCCTCACCAATCTAGGAATCACTAGTCCATCAATAATCAAATGATCAAACAATCGGAGCCTCACCAGGCTAGAACATGCTAAACCACCAAGTACCAAAGGCCACAACAAGCTTTATAATATGAGATAAGCAATAATATCTACCTATAGTCCCATAATTAGCCCATACAACCGAGGAACACAATCAAGTGAAAACAAACCCTCCAACATCCCATACTACCAGAGCATACACTAAGAAAACAACAAACAAGGGTGGAATCTGAATACATATGCATGATGATTTGATATGATGAAACCAGTGATAGTAACCCTTATATGCACCTCCCACGGTGCTCGTAGACGCAGTAGGAGGACCAATGGTGGGCTATACCCACTATACCTCAAGTATACCATATACCCCTCCTCCAGTATACTAGACTCGTAGCCTCTGGTCCTGGATCGGCATGGACCATGAGATCCTAGACCAGCAAGGTCCATGGAGGTCCTCGACCCCATACCATATCTCAGTATCATAACATGTATCAAGATAGAGTCCCAGTCTCAATATCAAGATATAGAACCAGTCTCAAATATGCATGCCCAGACCCTGTCCAGGACTAAAAATAGTAGGAAAATATCTGAAAAACCCCTCCAAGGGTGCCCGGGCGTCGTCGGGTCTAAACAGTAAAAAGTCATCTCATGTGGTCGGTCCAACCGATGCTAAAAATCATCTCAAGTAGTAAGAAAACTCAACTAGCACTCCGGCCCTGCCGAGTCTAGTGAAAATCGTAAAACTGATGATTTTAAACCACAAGTGAAATCAACCATTTCCAAATCATTTCCATCAAAAACGACCCCCGGGCCATGCAAGGTTTAGAAAACAGTGTCAGTAGGCCCAAAGCCAAAACCGCTGTAAAACATCGATAAAACCTCTTTATATGCATGGAAATGATATGCTCACACACAACAATAGCTGCCCAACAGCTTACAATCAACCTACCGACCCTGCACAGGCCCACAGCTACTCAGCAAGCATAACCAGCCTAGAAAGATAATTCTATGCCCGGGACTCGCGGACATTCCCAAAATCCCACCTTCTATGTTCCAGAGTCAACAAGGCCTCGCAGGACCACAAGGGTAAATAAAATATATCCGCAAATACTACAAACAACGGAGGAATAAAAATAAGCGGACATGAATAAAGCGGTCAAGGTCTGTGGTACCAACCTAATAAACCAACCCAAGGATGCCCATTAATACAATTTTATTCTATATATGCGGATTCTAGGGAAATTAAACCGTAACCTACCTGTCGTCCGACGACAAGCTGCTGAAACAACGATGTCCAAGCTCGAACCACTCCGAGAAAACCCAACACTAAATCGGAATCGGACTCGGATTTGGGACGGAATAACTCAACTAGATAATTGACTTACTTTATCAAATATATTTTTCTCACAACAAAACCTCTCACGTGAATGAGTATTTAATACTGTGCATAATTGTATGCAACAGTAATATACATATATGTATAAAACTTTCAGCAAACAGTGATAAGGTGCATATGTATGACACAGTAATATATCACTTTCACATTTGCTGGCAACCTTAGCAACATATATATGCCATTGTTAAGTGGGACAAGTGGCAACATGCTACGTTATTAGCAATATGTTGTCCACCTCTTTTACCTCCACGTGGGGTGGAGGTGGCAACCTCTCACCCCGCTAAGTATAAACTCGGGTATTGCGTAAATTCGTGGTAAAATAAATATAATATTTTAAATATACCATAATTAATAGAAAATCATTTCCAATAAAACCTACTATATTATAATAATAATTTTCAACATAATTAAATTTACTATCTCCGTTAAAATATTACGGAGTATAAAAACCTTATAAAATAAATACTTAAACCATTAAAATATTTTGAAAAGGCAATACTAATATAGTTTTTACCAAATTCAACTTTTAAATAATTATTTCAAATACACGCACGATGCTAATGAAGTTCTTAAGTTTAGGCTCGTAATTCGCCTACGCACGATTTCAATTATTCAAGAATTATCTCGGGATCCTCCCTTATATTTTATCACTGTTTCAGAACTGACCCCACTTCCCCTGAGTCTGTTCCTGTGGTTAGAGACTTCCTCGATGTATTTCCTACCGACTTGCCAGGCCTTCCACCTGAGAGAGATATTGATTTTGCTATTGAGTTGGAGCCGGGCACTAGGCCATTTCTATTTCTCCTTACCGTATGGCTCCTGCTGAGTTGAGGGAGCTTAAGGAGCAGCCCCAGGATCTGTTAGCTAAGGGGTTTATTAGACCTAGTGTGTCACCTTGGGGTGCTCCTGTCCTCTTCGTGAAGAAGAAGGATGGGTCGATGCATATGTGTATTGATTATCGGCAGCTGAATAGGGTGACAGTGAAGAATAGGTATCCGTTACCGAGGATTGATGATTTGTTTGACCAGTTTCAGGGTTCAGTCATGTTTTCAAAGATTGATTTGAGATCCGGCTACCATCAGTTGAGGATTAGGGCGGAGGACATCCCTAAGACAACATTCAGGACACGTTATGGCCATTATGAATTCCTGGTGATGTCTTTCGGGTTGACTAATGCCCCCGCAGCCTTCATGAATTTGATGCACAGGGTTCTTGGCCCGTATTTGGATTCATTTGTGATAGTTTTTATAGACGACATCTTGGTATACTCGCGTAGTAGAGATGAGCATGAGCAGCACTTGAGGGTTATACTCCAGACTTTGAGAGATTATCGGCTTTATGCCAAGTTCTCAAAGTGTGAGTTTTGGCTTGAGTCAGTTGCATTCCTAGGGCACGTGGTGTCTAAGGATGGGATTAGGGTTGATCCGGGGAAGATTTCAGCGGTTTGTGAGTGGCCTAGACCTACTACTGTTACTGAGGTTCGCAGCTTTATTGGGTTAGCAGGTTACTACAGACGGTTCGTTGAGGGATTTTCTTCCATAGCAGCACCCTTGACTATGCTGACTAGGAAGGATGTCCCATTTCAGTGGTCGGATCAGTGTGAAAATAGCTTCCAGAGGCTTAAGGCCTTATTGACTTCAGCTCCAGTTTTGACTTTGCCGGTTGAGGGTCAGAGCTTCTCCGTGTATTGTGATGCTTCTAGGGTTGGTCTTGGTTGTGTGTTGATGCAGCAGGGTCGAGTAATAGCATATGCGTCGAGGCAGCTGAAGGTTCACGAGCGCAACTACCCCACTCATGACTTAGAGTTGGCGGCAATAGTTTTCGCGCTTTAGATCTGGAGGCATTATTATAT